>PVJI01004827.1:0-103833 GCA_004026765.1 Micronycteris hirsuta | reverse complement strand
TCCTTTCATTTACTTCAATTAAACATGACTTGGAGAAAGGATGAAACTGTCTAATTCCAAGTTTAACACTGGAAACATTCTTTTTAGTTATGTGACTTGTATGTTAAAATTCCACCAATTTCCTGATGTCAGGGAATTGGTATCCAAAATGATGAAGTTAAATTATCTTTATAGAGTGAATTTAATAAATTGCTTAAAAAGTTAAACACATTATCCTTCCAGAAATAATGTTGTTGATCACTCATTGACGAGGGGTACATGTTAGTTTACAATTCAAAGGAAAAAGAGTTTTTCTTAAGTATACCAAAACATAGTGATTTACTTCTCAACATATGAAGATTCAGACAAGGCAATTACACGATTGAACCCATAAACACTTTTTTATGGCCTCCAAGGTGTCTGAAGCACTAACAAACAGATCTTTAGATTATCCACAGAAATCACTTTTCCCCAAGTGTGAGTTTCTTATGCCCAGCTATCACTGTTTTGAAATGTGCCTGATTATTAGAGGTGACCATTCATTTCATAATTATAACCTCTCAGTGGCTTTTTTCATTGTGTGATAGAGCCTGTAATTCAATGCAGAGGACATTGGTTAATATTGTCATGAGAGATGAAATGAATTGTAATCTGCTCTTTATATCAATGTGTTAATTATGACAGAATCACTTATTTTTCACAGATTAAAACTAATGTTTTGTATATAAACTTTCTTTTTAAAAATCATTTATCAATAAATACCACTCTTTTACAGATGACATCAAATGATTCATTATACATTTCCATTTAGTGACCTAATTTTCTCTCTACTTTACATCTATTGTTGCAGATACTTCTTTCATTTATAACTGCCTTCAACATTTGTTTTATTAACTGCAATGACTAACACCTGGGGGTGTTATTTTTTACTACCATAGGATTTAGGAATTTCTATAGATCTTATCAGCTGCAAGTCATTCATCTTATATTGGAGACATTCTCTATCTAGGAATAGTCTACATTGAATAGTTCTGAAATAATTAATTTAGTGTTTTTAGAGGATTGCCACAATTTTTCTACAGTATAACGTTTTGATGGTATTCTTGTTTTCAGTCTTTGAAAAACATAAACATGAACATGTGAAAAAAGAGAAGGTACTGAACAAAAGCAGTCTTTCTGATAATTTCATCATTAAAAATAGTTTAAATTCAGTCGATGTATAAAAACTGCCTTAGTCACTACTATTTTAGGGACACTCAAAAACCATTAAAGAGAAGAAATATTGGGCCCTGGCTGGTGTGGCTCAGTGGGATGAGCGACAGCCTGCAAACCAAATGGGTTGTGGGCCAGGTTCCCGGTGAGGGGCACATGAGAGGCAACCACACATTGATGTTTCTCTCCCTACCTTCCCCTCTGTCTAAAAAACAAATAAATAAAATCTTTAAAAAAGAAGAAAAGAAATGTTGGTTTATACACAGAGATCAGACATAAGCCTCTTCTTAAAGCATGTTACTCTAAGTATTGTTTAGCAATTTTGTGAACTGTTAGTAATGTTATAATTACTTTTTCTGATATTTTGGATATCACTAAAATTTTTATGATAGCCTTTAAGTTATAGGTTAAAAATAGAAGCAAGAAATTGTGTTATATATGTTTTAAGAAATTCTGAGAAAGATTTTGAAGTCTATATTGAATTTTCCTCTTACCAAGTTGAATCAATATCCTCAATTACATGTTACATCTTACTTAGAAAGTCCACATTGGGTTCAAATCAGTCATATGTGCATAGTTCACACGTAAGTTCCCTGAAATGGTCTGAGTGGTAAAAATTTAATCAATTTGATTCCACTGTACATGTCATTGTATATTTAAGGAAAAAAAATCTCTTTGGTGAAGATCCCTGAAGACCTGAACTAAGTATTCCATTTAGTGACTAATAAAAATAATCATATATATGATCAAATGTGCAAAATTACTTTATTCATAGATTTCCACCACCATACATATATATTACACATAGGTCTAAAATATACTTGTTTAAAGGTTATTTAAAGAATATGGTAATTTTTATTTATTTTGCTCTAATCCAGATTCATTGCAGTTAACTTATTTCACTGGTACTGTGAGGACCTGTGTAATGCTTCCTGAATCACAAATCTGATCTGAATTGGTGATCTCCGCACAAAATGTAGCTCTGGCTTTGTCTATAATCTGCATGTTTCCAGCTTTGACAATATGTTATCTTTCCTGTGGCTTTAATTACTTGAGGGCTATGTCCTAATCTTTGCTATGGAAAAAAAAATCTCTAAGCAATCTGAAGTGAAAAAAATAAGTTGAATATTAATACAACTTGATCATTTTTGTAGTGAATTTGTACAGATGCTAATACATTTTCAAATAGGGTTAAAATCAGGTTATATTAGGCCAAACACACCTTAAATTGCTAAAGAGTTTCACAGTGACATTTTGGTCATCAACTGCAGCCATTATCTAGGGATAAATCAATTTGCAGCAGCTTTGGACAGCTATTTGCGTACAGAACAGAGCAGCCTAACTGTGGAAGCGTGATAAAAGTTAAAAGGCCAGAATCCTGCTGACTACACATAAGGAAATATTTTTTAAGGTATAACCATAACACAACATTGCCTAGCTCAGAAGGCATCTAGCCACTTTTGTTAATTCATCCTACATAATAGCTGATTTGATATGCTTTCTCTTCTAGCTTTCTTGTTAAGGATGATGCATATCATAGAAACTTGTCTTGATCTTTTTTATTTTTTGTCAAATAATTCTCTTTAGAGGTTCAGTTAGCGCTTCTGGCAATGGCAGAACTAGCACTTTTATGGTCTTTTAATCTGTGAAAGAGATTGTCCTTGGTTTCTTTAAAAGGTCAATATGAGGTAGAGTTTTCTTCAACTGTAAACAGAATGGTGCTGTACTAGATAAAGAGTTTTACAGCAAATTCAAAAAAGAAGGTCCACTATTTGCCACAGTTATAGTTATGCATCAATTTGTTTATTGCTTAGCAATAATAATGTTTTTTGCTTTTATTTTTCTCACTTTACACTTGTTTGTTTTCCAAGTTTGAGACCTAAATTTAGAAAGTAAAAAAAAATTATTGATTTGAATTTTATTTTAAGTTTATATATTGGTATATTTAGAAAATGAATTATGAACAAAGAGGAAAGAAGGGTGTTTATAGAAAAATATGGCTTTCTGAATTACATTAGAAATTATGTATATAAATTCAAGTGTGTATCAATTGTGGTTTATTTAATGGATTTACTTTTTATAATGTAGTGCATCCAATATAACGTCAAATGCCTGAGACAATGTACAAATACAGGCTTATATTTTGTAAAGTGATGTAATCTAATACAAACCAGTTATTGTTGCTAAAGTTGGAATAATGAATTCTGTCAGAGTGCAGAGAATATTCATGTTGTGGTTTGAGGCTACACCGGGATAATTTTATCACTCAAATAAAAATTGTATTTGAAATATCTGGTGCACTTTTAGGGCCCCACCCAAATCTTAAAAGTGGTGATAAAATTAATTGTAATTAAATATGATTATAATTTTCTAGAAGGAAAAATACCTTGTTTCTATGAGCTAACTATGGTTGGTGGAAATTGTGATTTAATAGATCCTAATGTTAAAATAAAATGTGTAAACATAATAGCTTCAGCTTTCATACAGTTTGGTCATACGTTAAATTTTCAGAAATGTTCACTGAAATTAGTCTAAATTCTTAGCATAACATTACTTGGTAGTCTGCATAAATATTTTTGTGAGGGTATGTCAGAATCTAAGAAAGACTGGTTCTAAATGCTTTATCTTTAAATGATAGGCAAAGTGAAGAGCACGTAGATTCATTTTTAAAACTGTGAAAGTATTTTAGGTTCACAAATGTACACCTTTAGCTAGTAAGACCAGCAGAAACAATGATGTCAACTCAAATTATTGGTAAATAAACATAATTCTTGGCTAAAGTCTTTCTTTTTAAGTCTACAGAAATACCTTTGATGCGTACAGTGGTAAAATCCTAAACTCAAAAAATCCTAAAAAGGCCTGCTTGGGAAATACTTGACCTTATATTATTAGAGGTCAGTGGAGAAAAATTTCCCTTGAGGCCCCTATTAGCTACTTGTTCTTGAAATGAAGAATATACATTAGTAACAATAAATATCCATCAGCACATAGCCCATGGCTTGTCACCTAGTCAGTGTTCAGTAAAACTGTGGTGCACATTTAATTCACATACCTATTCTACAAATGAAGAAGCTCAGTCAGAGAAGTTAAACACCTTATCTATGGTCACACAACAAGTAAGTAGTGTTTGGAAACTGCTACTTGCCCTCCAAACCGCAATATCTACTCTCCCCTTTCCTTCTAGTAATAGAAACTCTAAGTTTGTTAGGCTCATGATTTAAACTCCAGCTAGTGACCACAGTTTTCATCCTCTATTGCAATTAGGTGTAGCTAGCTATAATACTACGTTTTGGTCCATGGTTTTCAGCTAGTGTGTTGTTTTTAACTTCTGAGTCTTATCTTTAAAGGGAGAGGACCTTACTTGGCCACATGTCTGGAAGTTGTGTGCGGAGTGTGACAAAGCAACATAATGGAAGGAGTCTGAGAGCTGACAGGATCATACCACAGTGCCACACCAGGGCAGCTTACCCAGACTCCTTCCACAAAATTAGCTGTCTAAACTGTCTGTTGATTCCTTCTCTCTCTCCCTCTCGCTGCAATCGAACTAATATAGTGGGAGACCTGAGTTTCAAAAATGAATCCATAGCCAAGCTCTCTAATATTATAACATCTCTAGTTAAAATTGTTACTGACTCGGATTATCAAGCTTATTTTTGATTTAGGAATTTTTTCATGTAGTAATTGATATCTTCTGAACTGTTGAATAAACTAATTTTGACAAAAAAAAGAATAACAAGTAGAAGAGAAATATTTTAAGAAAAACTGTAAACTCTACTATAGTTTTTTTCTGAATTAATGTTTACCAAATACTGGTAGAAATGTGCAAAACACTGCAAAATGGATGCTCTGTTTCATCACCAGCAATTCATTCCTTTAACTTACACCTTTGGCTTTTTTTTATCCTCAAATCTCTCAGTCCTGTCTCCTGATTGCAGGTCTCTACTTGTTCTTGTATATATATTTTTTCATGATTTTTGATATTTCAGAGTTCTTGTGTTGTTCCTCTTGCTGTTTCATCAGTATTATATATCTTTAACCCTTCATGTGACTCAAATAATTTATAAATCACTCTTTCACATGTATTTACTTAACCCAAATTAATTGGTTAGTAAAAATTTAAATTAGAACAAATGTACATCAAAAAAGATATGTGAAGGGGTAGGAGAAAATATTTTCAAAGCAGATAATTGATAGGCATTAATACCCAAAATGTACAAGAAACTCATACAACTCAATAGCAATAAATAAATAAATAAATAAATAAATAAATAACACAATTAAAAATGGGCGAGTGACCTGAGCAGGCACTTTACCAAAGAAGACATACAAGGCCAAAAAGTGCATGAAAAGGTGACAACACTAACCATCAGGAAGATGCAAATCAAAACCACAGAGATCTCCCCTTACTCTTTTTTAGAATAGGTATTATAAAAAAGACAAGAGATGATGATATTGGTAAGCACATGGAGGAAAAGGGGACCTTTGTACATTGTTGCTGGGAATGTAAACTGGTTCAGCCACTAGGAAAAACAGTATGAAGTTTTCTCAAAAACTTTAAAATAGAACCACCATATTATGCAGCAACCCCACTCCTGGGTATATATCCAAAGGAAACTAAATTGTTATCTTGAGGAGGATAGCAGTAACCCCATATTTACAGAAACATTATCCAGGAAAGCCATTGTATGGAAACAACCCAAGTGTTCCTCAAGAGGTTAATGGATAAAGAAAATGTGACTTTTCTTTAAAAACTGGAATTATCTTCTGGAGGGTGGGACCCTTGTACTACATACAGGCTTCCCCCACTAGGTGAGTGCTCTAGGAACCCATCTGTATCAGTGTACCAGCTGGCGTTGTTATATGAGGCTGCAATCAGCTTCGGTGAATTTTTTTAAAGACTTTCAACACATTTACCCATTTCATGATGGGTGCTTCATGAGTACACCTGCCCACACCACGCTGAGTGTTCAGTGATTTTTGCCCAAAAATGACATGACACCCATGCCCCACCCTTCTTATTGCCCCATCTTGCCCCGAACACCATTTTTTTGTTTGTTTGTTTGTTTCCCAGGATGAAAAAAGTCCTCAAAGAGTAATGTTTTGCAGATGTGGAAGAGGTGAAACAAAAAATGGAAGAAGCACTAGAAGGCATCAATGTCAATAAGTTTAAAACTGTTTCGAGCAGTGGAAAAAATGTCTTGATAGGTGTATTGCATCAAATGGAAAGTCCTTTGATGGTGACTGAAGTTTAAACATGTAAGAATAAATACACAATTTTTTATAAATAAATTTTGTTTGGTTTGGTTCCCCCCTCATACGTACATGATGGAATATTCTTAAGCCTAAAAAATTAAGGAAATTCTGCTATATGCAACAACATGGATGAAAGTGGAGGGCATCGTGCAAAGTGAAATGACCCAAACACAGAGAAATACTGCATGGTATCACTTATATGTGACATCAAATAAACAAACAAACAAACAAACAAATCTCATAGACACTGAGAGTAAAATGGTGGTTGCCAGGGTCTGGGAGTGGGGGAAATAAGAAATGGTTGATAAAGGGATATTTTAAAAATAAATGTAATATGCAGCATGATGACTAATAATACTGTATTGTATAATTAAAATTTTATAAGAGACTAAAACTTAATTGTTATCACAAAAAATGTTAAACATGTGAAGTGATGGCTGGGTTAACTCCATTGGGAGAATTCTTTCACAATGTATGTGTATATTGAATTACTTTATATATCTTTCAATTTCATTTACATTATACATCAATAAAGCTGAAAAAAGTAAATGATGTATGGAGGCTTCTGTTTTCTGGTGTAACACCTAAAAAGTTTAGAAGTAGTCATTCCATCCTAACAACTAGACAAAAATGAGCAAACTGAAAATTACTTCTCACAAAACTGGAAAAAGAGACAAATACAAAGAATTAGTGAACTTGAATAGAAACTTCCCAGATTGAAAAGCAATAGTAAAAAGGAAAAAAAAAAAAAAAAAGGAATTGAAACACAATACCCAAGAACTGAAGGATAGTTACCAAAGGTTTAACATGTGCATAATAGGAACGCGAGAAAAAAAGAAAGAGAGATAGGAACTAAACAAGTATTCGAAGAAATAATGAATGAGGATTTCTCTAAATTAAGGCACAACCAGACAAAATCACACAAGGAGAAATAGATTGACATATATTAAAGAAACTGAGTTGGTAATTAATAGCTTTCCAAAGCAGAAAGCATCAGACCCAGATGGGTTGAGTGGTGAATTCTACTAAACGTTTAAAGAAAAAATTATATCAATTTTCTACAATCTCTTTCAGAGGATAAAAGCAGTGAGAATGCTTCCTAGCCCATTATATGAGGCCAGCATTGCCCCGATAGTAAAACAAGACAAAGGCATTAAAAGAAAGGAAAACTCTCGTGTACACAGGTGTAAAAATCCTTAACAAAATACTGCAAATATAATTCAACAATGTATGAAAAAAATTATACACCTGACCAAGCAGGATTTATCCTAGGTATGCAAGCGTGGTTTAATATTTCAAAAGCAATGTAATTCATCACATCAACAGGCTGAAAATGAAAAATCACATGATCACATCAAATTTTTACTTGGGGTGGTTTTCTGGAAAGTGGCAAGCATACCTCTTGCCTTATGCTGCAGTAGGTAGAAGAAACGAAGTATTTGGTTTCTAGTCAGTTGGTATGAATATAACCCTTGAATCTCTGTGAAGTAGCTTCGTGTATAAACTGTTGCTAAGTCAGTTTGGCAAAACAATATTGATAAATAATTCTTAGCAATTCATGGCACAACGATCTTTTTAATGCTCTAATGACCGAGCCCTGCACAAACCAGGTAGTGTTATTTCTCCCTTTGCTGCAATTCTGAGATGATCTAAGCATGGACATTTTAAAACCAAGCACTGACAACTTTTAGACCATACTTTTAGACCTCCTTCTTCCTCATTCTCTCTCTCATATCTATATTTATTTCTCTCTTAGTAGTACTAATTTCATTCAATAAATAGTCAATAGTCTTCTGTGTTTTAATAAAGAGAAAGAAAAGGAAATGCTAATCAAAATACCTACAAGTTATAGCTTTATTTCAATAGGATGCTGTAAATTTTTTGGCCAAGCATGATATATTTGATTTAAAAATCATTTGATGGTTTTGTTTATATGTGCATCAGAAAATCAACACAAGTATGTGCCACTGGCTAAGGTGTTAAATTAATGTTATTTTTTTTAAAGTTGATATTGTAATTGTATTCATTAAGACAACCTTCTATTTTAACTCTCAGGTATGATGATTATCCCTGCGTGAAACGATGTTTTCCTGTTGCCTTTGTAAGAGTCACAGTCTTGCAAACAGTCGGACAAGCATGGCACTGTGTCCATAGGACAGAACAGAACAAATCAACGGTATTTGTATTGACCAGCACCCCAGTTACCAGAAAAAGTTAATTGCTTTGTCCAAAGTGCCTGATTACCTTCAGAGAAATGTTTAAAACTCCAGAAAAACGTAGACTGACTGACTATCTATTATGTTTATGTGGCAGAGGCTGTCGAATTACCAGTGGCTCTGTCCAGGCATTTTAATAATTTGAAGTAAAATTTATATATCGTGTAATACATAGGTCTTAGGGGCATATTTCAATAAGGATTTACAAACCTCTGACTACCACTTCAATCAAGGTAAACATTTATATCATTCAATTTACCAGTGTCCTATCTCTTTAATTTGCACTTTTGCTAGGAGGTAACTACTGTTTTGTTTTCTATTACCAAACATAAGTTTTACTTATGTTTGCACTTCTAAAAATTGTTATCAAACAGAATGCATTTTTGAGGCATCTTCTTTGGTGCAACATAATCTTTTTTTAAAATACATAACTATTTTGTATCTATCAATAGAACCTTTCAACTGTTAAGTGGTATTCTGACATATAAATATATCACATTTTTTTTATTCTCTTATGAAAGATATTTGGATTTTTTTCTAGTTTCCTGATACTATGAATAAAACTGTTCTAAACATTCTTTTTTTTTAAAAAGATTTTATTTATTTATTTTCAGAGAGAGGAGAACGGAGGGAAAAAGAGCAATGTATGGTTGCCTCTCACATGGCCCTCATTGGGGACCTGGCCCGCAACCCAGGCATGTGCCCCAACTGGGAATCAAACCGGGACCCTCTGGTTCCCAGCCCGCACTCAATCCACTGAGCTACACCAGCCTGGCCTAAACATTCTTTATAAGTGTTTTGTAAATATATGTTTTCATTTATTTGGGGTAATTATTTAGGAGTGGAATTTCTCAGTAATGTATTATTTATAGATTGAACTGTCTAAGGGGAAAAAAACACCGGTTTCTGCATTCCCAGCATCAGTGAAACAGAGTCCCAATGACACTAGGTTTGTCAGTCTATTGTCATATTAGCTAATCTAAGAGTATGGGACAATATTTAATTTTGGTTTTAACTAATAATAATTATGGAGTTGATTGTATTGTGTACTGTGACCATTCATATGTTTTCTTTTCACAAGTATCTGTTTAAAGTAAGTTTTCTATTTTTTAATTGATAGTTTGTGTTTTTATTATCAATTTGTAGGATTTCATTGTGTATTCTTGACATAAGTCTCTTCTTGGGTTTGTATTTTACAAGTGATTTTACTTTTGGTAATAGTGATTTTTATGAGCACAGGTTTTAATTTTAATAGAGTCTATTTTTTAATTTTTTGAATTTTATGGTAAGATTTTTATCCTATTTAAGAAATTTCTTCCTTTATAAAGATCACAAAGATATTCTCTTCCTAGTTTTAGCTTTTATATATAGGTCTATGGTACCTTGAATTAATTGTTTTACATGGGACAATGGAGGCATTGATGTTCATTATTTTTAATGTTAATCTATTTTTATCACCATTTGTTGAAAAGACTTCCCTTTCCTCACTGAATTGCCTTGGGGCTTATATTTTTGAACCCCTGTCTATACATGTAAATTTAGTTCTGTTCTTTATATTCTATTCTGTTGATCTAGTTAAATGTCTTCATAACAGTACCACATTGGTTGATAACTGTAGCTTCTTAGTAAGGCTTGAAAATGGTGAGGGTATGTACTATAACTTTGATTTTATTCTCAAAATTTACCTGGTTATTCTAGAAACTGCGTTTTGTTGTGAATTTTAGAAATACATTATCATTTTAAGCATGTATTTACAATTTGTTGTAATTTTGATGGAGATTGCCTTCACTCTATGAATCAGTTTAAAGAAAATTGATATCTAAATAAAATTAAGTTTTCCAAGCATAATAATGGCACACCTATTTATTAATTTAGGTCTCATAATATTTTCAGTATACAGATCTTGCAAATCTATCTCTTGATTAGAAAGTGAATAAAAATTTAGTCTTAACTTCCCAAGTACAATTAATCTTCAAACACTGCTTTTGTACTTCAAAACCTGCAAAATTGACATGTTGTGCATGTTTGTTTGCATGCCTTACCAAGATAATGTATGATGACTTCTGCAGTAATCACATTGCTTGGGAATAAGGAGAATTTAACATTTTTTGTTTCAGATTTTATGACTCATTTTGTTTCTCTTGCCTTGCACTGCCAGGGTCTTCGTGTTGGATTGGAAGTGGCAAAACCAACACTCCTGGCCTTGTTCCTGATCTTGTGGAAAAGTGTTTTGCAGGTTATTTCTTTGTTCCATTTTATTTATTAGCATGTGGTTTGACTTCCAAATATTTTAGGTTTTCTAAATATATTTTTGTTATTTATAATTTAGTTCTATTTTAGAAAGAGGACATATTCTACAATATTTCAAGGCTTTAAAATGTACTGATGCTTGTTTTTTGAGCTAGCATATAATCTATCAGTTAGAATACTCCATGTGTCCTTAAAAATATGTGTATTCTGTAGTTACTGGTTGCAGTGTTTCATAATGTCCATTAGGTCATGTTGTTGGTAGTGTTGTGCAAAGATTCAACGTTATCAACAATTATACTTTTTATTCTATTAATTAAAAGATAGGGGTGTTAAATACTCCAAATATGTTTGCATATTGGTGTATTATTCCATTTAGTTCTGTAATTATTGTCCTTCATGCCTTTTAAAGCACTGTTATTGAGTCCACATACATTTAGAAATATTACAGTCTTTTCCACAGATTAACACATAATAAAATATTTACTGTTCACCTCTAGTAATAATTCTGGTCCTAAAGTATGTTATATTGTATTACTACAGGACCATTCCTTCCCTTATGCTAATAAACTGCATGGTGTATCTGTTTACACCGTATTGCTTTACTTCTAACCTATCTGTGTATTTGTATTTAAGTTTTTTTAATTAAAAACTACAGTTAAGTCTTTAAAAAATCCATTCTGTCTGTATTTGCATTTTAATTGTAGAATATAGTTCATTTATATGTATTATAATTGTTCATCTGATATGTTTTCTAGTTTTCCATCTGATTTTCTTTTTTAATTTTTCATTTTCTGTCTTTAATTTTGGTTGATAAAATGTTTTTAGGACTCCCTTTTGATTACTCCATTGTGGCTTATCTTTGTATTATCATTTTATATTTATCTGGAAATTGAAACTCTTACTACAGTATTTATAGTGGTAAAAACATTTCACTATATTTCACTATAGGCCAATTAATGTTTGCATTATAATTTCATTTATCCTTCATCCTTTGACTATCATACATTTATACATTTTACTACTATCAAAATGTTGTTATAAATTTTACTTTAAACGATCTGTTGTCTTTTAATGGAATTAAATGTAAAATGATAATTTTGTATATTCCCCACATATTTACCATTCCCATTGCTCTTTATTTCTTCTTGTAGGTTCAAGCTGCAACTATTATGGTTTATCTTTAACCTGAATATTTTCATTTTTATTTCTAACAGCGCAGCACTGGTGCTGTCAGCTTTTGTTTATGTAAAAACTTAACCTTCTTTTTTGAAGAATTCTTTGCTGAATATAAAATGATAGTTTCAAATTATATTTTTATTTCAGTACTTTAAAGCTCTCTTTTCATTGTCTTGTAGTTTCTATCATCTCTACTAAAGAGCATGCTATTATTTGTATTATTTTTATCTTTTATGGAGGATGTCCCTTTTTCCCATGAGTGGAATATGATTTTTTTCTCTTTATTTTCAGCTATCAGTTTTACTATAATTTACCTGGATATGGTTGGTTAGGTGTTTCTCTTGCTGAGATTTTGCAAAAGTTCTTGGATCTGCAAATTGATGTTTTCTTTTCTCCGCCCACAGAGCTGGGAAATTCACAACCATTACTGTGTGCTCTATTGTCTCATCTCTCTCTGGGCTTTGAATTATGCCCATGAGAGTGCTTGATGGTATGCCATGGGTCCTTGAAGTTTTCTTAATTTTATTTTTCAAACTGTTTTCTGTATTTTTCATATTGCTTAAATTTTATTCATCTGGCTTTAAGCTTAGTAATTAATTCTGCCTTCCATAGGCTTCTGTTAAACTTACCAGGTGGATATGTTACTTTAGATATTGTAGATTTTGATATAAGAAATTTCAGTTGTCTCTGTTTTATCATTTTTTAAATTAATGTTCAAATACAGTTGTCTCCATTTTCCCACCACCACTTTCCCCTGCCCCACCACCTCCCACCCTCAATCCTACCCATCTTTGGCTTTGTCCATGGGTCCTTTATACATGTTCCTTGATGTCCCTTTCCCTCTTTTTTAGAGTTTCCCTTTATCTACTGAGATTCATTATGACACACTTTTCCTGCAAGCTTCTGTACATATCTATAATAACTGCTGTAACAGTTGTTAATGACTAACCCAGTCTCTGGGTCATCTCAGGGTCTTTCTCTATTGACTGCTTCTTTGTTGCGTTTCAGTCACATTCAGGCATATTTGCATGCCTAGGAATGTTTTACTTCATCCTAGACATTAGGTAATATACTGTCCATAATTAGTCTATATCTGTGGTTTGTAAATGTTTTCTTAGAGGACTCAATACTAAGATTTTAGGCTGTGGGCTAGATAATATTCACCACAACTGTCTAACCCTTGTACTGTGAAAGATGCAACACAAGATAATTTAAAAAACAAGTAAGGCTGTGTTCCAATAAATATTATTTACAAAACAGATAGCATACCTGTGGGAGTGGTTTGCTCACCCCAAATTGTAAATAGTGTTCAGTTTTATTATAGTGGGCAGTTAAATTATTCACAAATGGTTTTTTCCTGTCACTCATTGTTTATTATTTATCTTAATGGCTCTGTATCTGTTTTGAACTTAGTTCCCAGTGTTTTTCTTGCACCTAATGTATGGGCTTTCCATACTTCTATTGAATAGTGAAATAGCTCAGCAAGTTCTCTTAGGCTGCTTATAATTTTTGGTGTTGCCATTCAGCAGTCAGCCTAACATGAATTGGTTATCTCTGGGCATTATAGAGACTTATTCTGTGCATATACAGTCCAACTTTCAGCCAAAGCCCATGTTTTGAATCCCCATGAAGACTTGTATTCTCTAATTCTGTGCTGCTCCTTCTTACCTAGTACTCAGCTCTGAAATTCCACCCGCTGTTGCTGAGTTGAACTGTCATCTTTCAATCTGTAGCTAAACAAAATTGTTACTCAATTTTGGTTCAGCATCCCTGTGTGCAGAAGCTGTAACATAACCCCAGACAGAACCCGTGGTGATTATTATCTCAAAGTTCATATAATTATCTCAAAGTTCATAAGTCTTCCATTTCCTATTGTTTAATGCCTACAAATTGCTGCTGTATATATTTTTCCAGGTCTATAGATGTTTTCTTTTGGGAAAGGAAAGTTCCATTTCTAGATATTCTGTCAAGACTTAAAGTTGAAATTCATCAACTTTTTGCTAAAGCACTCTGTTTAGAAAACCTATGTTTGTTCTTTATTCTCACACGGCTACCACCCTCACCCCACATTTCCGACAGCAGATGTGTGTTCTTCCCACACAAAGCAATTCTGTGACACTAGTTGGTTGTCCTACAATTTAACTCAATTGAGTAATCAGGTTTCACAAGATGACCCCCAACCCCAACATCAAATGAAAGTCCAGGCTGTTACCTATGCTTCTGGTTGACTAGCTGTAGATAACATGTTCTATTAACCTCCTCTTTGGGGCCAATTAATTTGCTAGAGTGGCTCATAGACCTTAGAAAAAGAGCTTACTTATTACTTACAAGTTTATTATGAAAGTATATGACAAAATATATAGTTGAACATCTGGTTGGAAGAGATGTGTTGGGAAAGGTACTTGGAAAGAAATCAAGAGCATCCATATCCTCTCCAGGCACATCAGCCTCCCAGCACTTTCATATATTTACCAACCCAGAAGCTCTATGAACCTTGTATTTTGGGATTTTTTTTCTCAATGCAACATAAATTTCTATTTTATTGATTTTATTTTATTTTAAATTTTGTTGCTGTTCAAGTATATTTGTCTCCATTTTCTCCCCACCTCTCTCTCCCACGCCACCCAACCCCACCTCCCTCCAGCAATCCTACTCCCTTTTGGCTTTACCCATGTGTTCTTTATACATGTTCACCGACTTGACCCTTCCCCCTTTACCTCCCATTATCCCCTCCCTCATCTCCTCTGTTTCCTATCTGTTTGTTCTTTATTTCAATGTCTCTGGTTCTATCTTGCTCACTTCTTTGTTTTGTTGATTATGTTCCACTTATAGATGAGGCCATATGGTATTTGTCTTTCACCACCTGGCTTATTTCACTCAGCATAATGTTCTCCAGATCCATCCATGCTGTTGAGAAGGGTAGGAGCTTCTTCTTTCTGCTGTATATTATTATATTGTGTAAATGTACCACAGTTTTTTAATCCACTCATTTACTGATGGGCACTTAGGTTGCTTCTAGCACTTGGCTATCGTAAATTGTGCTGCTATGAACATTGGGATGCATAGGTTCTTTTGAATTGGTATTTCAGGATTCTTAGGGTATAATTCCAGCAGTGGGTTTGCTGAGTCAAAAAGCAGTTCCATTTTTAGTTTTCTGAGGAAATTCCATACTGTTTTCCACAGTGACTGCACCAGTCTGCATTCCCACCAACAATGTACTAGGTTTCCCTTTTCTCCACAACTTCTCCAGCATTTGTTGTTTGTTGATTTGGTTATGATAGCCATTCTGACCAGCGTGAAGTGGTATATCATTGTGGTTTTAAGTTATATCTCCCTGATATCTAGTGATGCTGAACATCTTTTCATATGTTTCTGGGTCCTCTGTATGTCCTCCTTGGAGAGGTGTCTGTTCATGTCCTTTGCCCATTTTTTAATTGGATTGTCTTCCTGGAGTGGAGTCCTGTGATTTCTTCGGATTTCTATCTGTTTTGGAGATCAAACCCTTGTCTGAGGTATCATTGGCAAATATATTTTCCCATATGGTTGGTTCCCTTTTCATTTTGCTGATGTTTTCTTTAACTATGAAGAAGCTTTTTATTTTAATGAAGTCTCATTTGTTTATTCTTTCCTTAATGTCCCTTGTTCTAGTAGACATATTGGTGAAAATATTGCTGCATGGAATATCTGAGATTTTCCTGCCTATGTTTTCCTCTAGGACTCTTATGGTGCTGCAACTTATATTTAAGTCTTTTGTCCATCTTAAGCTTATTTTTGTGTATGGTATAAGTTGGTGGTCGAGTTTCATTTTTTTGCATGTAGCTGTCCAGATCTCCCAACATCATTTGTTGAAGAGGCTATTTTCACTCCATTTTATGTTTCTGCCCTCTTTGTTGACTGTGAATTGACCATAGAGACACAGGTTTATTTCTCGGCTCTCTATTCTGTTCCACTGATCTATGTGTTGGTTCTTATGGCAGCACCAGCCTGTTTTGATTAGAGTGGCCTTTGTAGTGTAGCTTCATATCATGTATTGTGACCCATCTTACTGTGTTCTTCTTTCTCAAAATTGCTGAGGCTATTTGAGGTCACTTGTGGTTCCATATACATTTTTGCAACATTTGTTCTATATCTGTGAGATATGTTGTTGGTATTTTGATAAGGATTGGTTGAATCTATAAATTGCTTTGGGTAGCATGGGCATTTTGATGATGTTAATTCTTCCAATCCATGAGCATGGTATATGTTTCCAGTTATTTGTGTCTTCCTTAATTTCTTTCTTCAGTGTTGTGTAGTTCTCTGAATGCAGGTCTTTTACCTCCTCGGTTAAGTTTATTCCTAAGTATTTTACTTTTCTTGTTGCTCTAGCAAATGGGATTTTTTTTTCCTGATTTCTGTTTCTGATATTTCATTGTTGGTGTACAAAAATACCTTTGATTTCTGAATACTGACTTTTTATCCTGCTGTTTTTCAAAATTCACTTATTAGGTCAAGTAGTTTTTTGGTAGAGTGTAACTTTGGGGATTGGTATGGAGCTTTATTACATATGCATGATTGGTCATTATCTCCATTTCAAGCCCTTCTTCCATCTCTGAAGAATGGGAGAGGGGCTCAAAATCCCCAGCTTCTAGCAGTGGCTGGTCTTTCTGTGGTCCACCTACCTCAGGAGCCCACTAAGCATCACCTCATTATCTCAACGGATTTAGGAACTCTGTGCCAGGAACTGAGGTCAAAGACCAATTTTAGAACAAAAGATGCTCTTAGTGCTCTTATCACTAGAAAAATACAAGGGTTTTAGGAGCTCTGTACCAGGAACCAGGGTCAGATATATATATCTCACACACTCTTCAATTTTTGAGTAAGACTGAAGCCAGATATCCTGAGATTAGATTTGTAGAATATTTTACCATGTTTATTGGCTATTGGCCACTGAATTATACTTTAATCATGACATTTTTGAATGTATTCAAGGTACATTTATATCTGGAATATCATTTCCTGGTTGTAAAAAAATTAAAAATTCAACAGTATCAAAATTTGTACAAGGAAATTTTAAAATTTAAGAGTTTAATATTTTAGGAAAGCCATGTATTTAAATGGATACAGTATGAACTATAGATATTTTTGATCTAACCTTTAATAAAATGTTTTTACAAAGTTCCATACTTTATTATTCTTCAGTATTCCATATAAGCTAAAAACACTTGCTGCTATACTTACGATGCTTATTATATGTGTCTCTCTATTGCAAATACCTGGCACTCAAATATGCAGTGAAAATAATATGCTTAGCTTAATCATCATTATCAATTTTTTCTCATTTTAAGCATATAATTGATAGAAATTAGAAACAGGGTTTGGTCACATTAATTTATAGATCAGTAACCTATTCAAGAGTATAATTTCATAGACAAAAAACTTGACAGGATGTCAGAAGTCTGGTCTCTTCCCAACTATCTTGCTCTAGTATTCACTCTAGTACCAATGACTTTCCAGGCCTAAGCAAAGTGGAAACTTTATGTGAAGAGTCTAAGTCTGCATGAAATCTACCTGGAATGCTTGTCCAAAATGCAGTGTCTACTCTTATTTATACTATAGATTGAGAATTGTTGGAAACATTCTCTCTATAACAACAGCATCCTTTGCCAACAAAAATAGTTTCTATAGCCCCTTATATTTATTAAAACAGAGTCTTCTCTTTTGAAAGTTAACAAATGTGTCAAATATTAAAATTTAACCTTCTATTAAAAGAACATAATTTTCAGAAACCAACTTTACATACTATTTTATTTTATGGAAGGAGCTTATGATCTACCATTAGTTTGGAGAAAAGTTATTTAATGTCTTTAGCTTTAGCACACACATAATATACCATAACTGTATCTTGAAAATAAATTGAATGTGAACTATTATATGTTTGGGAAATCATTTCAAATGCTCAGATTTTATTTTTTCTATATTCACAAAGTAAATAATCTGAAGACTGACATTATTCTCTATTCAATTTTTATTATATAGGCAATTTGTTCCATTATATTTAATGAATAACTGTATTTTTGTCAGATTATGTTTGATGAATATTTCCCCCTGATTGAAGTAAAAGTCCAATATTTTTTCAGCCTACTCTTCTATATTCATGTTTCTTAAGAGAACTTCTTTTTCTGAGAGGAAAGCGGTATTCAAGCAATAATTTTAATTATCTTTTTTTCCCCTTAACCTTTACGAAAGAAGGAAGAATTGAAACCCACCTCTTAATTTGTTCCATGTTGGATCCTTCTGAAGTTCCGACATACAATGTCAGAGGCTTCTCGCCCTCAACTGTACTGAAAATATAATAAATGAACATGTTAGGCTTTCTTACTTGTAAAGTGTATAGATGACTACACAAATTGTTTTTAGAGTAATCTTTTCAAAACATAGTTCTTAGGTGGAAAAACATACTCTCACCTAAGAAAGAGGGAGGATGGCGTTGTGCTGAGCAGACTTTTCCGTAAGGAAAACCTCACATAATTAACTTGATTCTGGCCCTTTAACTTTTCACATGCTTCCCCAATGAAGCTTTCAAGGCCTTGAACTACAATAGCTGACCACAGCTGCTGGAAATTGATTTATCCCAGATCATTGGAGCTTCTGACCTTTTAGTTAGATAATTTTATTTAGCTTTTTGGATATTTGTCTCTTTTTGCCCTGTAGGGAGGTTGAGAGAGGAATGGTGTAAATATTTGCATATGTTCTAGGAGGAACTTTCACTATTTCAATCTCCTTTCTTAGACACTCAATAATTATATTCAGTCATCCTATAAATGTAGAACTATAGCTATTTAATGCTATAAGCACTTGCAAAAGCATGTATAATGCAGAGAAAATTTAGGGGTAGCTTATCTTCTAAATATTAGAATAACCTGTGGTGGATGTTTTGCTTATCGTGCTAAGAAATTTCATTTCAGTCCAAATCCTCACGTAAATTACTATTATTGTTATTATTATGATTGTCGCTGCATTTCTAAAATGATCAGCTCACCAAATAATAGGTAGAAAATCATCAAATAAAATTCTGTTTGGAAAGGTGTTACATTTTCAAAGACTGCCACCTTGGCACCGGGACCTGTATGTCCCTTTCCATTGTCATGTTATCTTTCCCTTTTTCTATAGAGTTTGCAAGCATGTCTGCTTTTTTAAGGAGTTGAAGACTAGTCTACACTGTCTTGACTCTGCTGAGGATCAGCTCCCTGCACACAGCACCTCGTGTTTCTATGTGAGATTTGCCTTTGGGAGATCCCTTCCTCGTCTGTGTCCTGGAACGCAGTGGCCCCACGGGACAATGAGCCCCATCGAGTGCTGCTTTTGCCAGCCTCGCATATTTGCTTCTGTCATTTCCCTGCCTTGGTCCTAGAGGTTGTAACCAACTACAGGTGCTACAAACTCTAAATTGGAATTAGGTATTGGATTCAAAAAACTCATGATAATTACACAGCTGTTTTAAATTGTGGTTAAGTGGCCGAAAACTGCCAAGAACCCCACCCACATTCATTACTGTCTAAACGAAAAGGATGTGTATACAGAGATTATGAGGTTCCGTATGAATCCCCCAAGCCATAAAGCAGACTTTCCTAATTGTCAGCTGGACTGTGCAGTGCTTGTTTAAAATAATTAGAGTGCAGCAGCAGCTTCAGCAGCCACCCTCATTTTTTTTTAAACCTCAGTGCAGGTTTTTATATCAGATACTATCAGCTTCCTGTTCATTTTGACACTATCATTCTGCCAGTCTGGAAAATGGGGAAGAGGAAAGAAAAGAATTATTCTTAATGTACACAAATAATGCAGCCCCAAAGTCAGGAAGATCCAGCCCTATGTGCAAGATGGATGGAAACAATTCAGCAAACAAATCTAAACTGGGGGGAAAATGTGATTCTCCCTTATTTTTTTCAAGAGGGATAGCTGAAATCTTTCTTAATTACCGCTTATTCCAATGACAGAATTGTAATTTATCATTTAGTTGTAATTTGACATATGTTCACACCTTTGCCATTTCCAATTTCCTCCTTCATTCTAATTGTCTGCTTCACTCGCCTGTCATGCGCTCCTCTTGGGATTAATTCGAGCTGTCTGTCTGCGCCGGGCTACCAGCACACTTGGGGCTGCCGAGAGCGTGACAGTGTCAATGTGCACACAGTTTATCTAAGGCATTACCCAGCCATCACACTCCGGGATCCTCTCTTCCCTCACTGTTTACTGTTTATTCCACTTTGCATTTGTGACTTTTCCGTGTTTTATTAGACTCTAATTACACTCTTGGCTGTCAGCTGTAAAGAGAGAAAACCGTTACTTTAATTACTGTGGAGGGGGAGGTGCTCGGGATTGGTAGTAAATGGACCAGTAGATGTCTCTCTCTTTCTCTAAGATCCATGCATGATTTAAATACTCTCCTTCCACTTTGGTTTGAATCCTTGATAGATGCCTATACTTGAACACAAACATGCAAACATTCAAGCTAATGTAGCTTTTATGTGCCAAACCATTTTTTCCCCGTCTCATCTAAGGCTAGGTAAATCAGCATTAGTAAGACAAAAAACTTAGTTTTCAAATAACCATGGATTTTCAAAGGTTAATTGTTAAATCATGGATGGTGTCAAAACAAGTGTCAGGGGTAGAGGGGATGGTGCAGAGCATAACCAGAGAGCACTCATGCGGTTCAGCTTCTTAGAGGTGGATAGTTTTTAGTCCACTGGAAGCTCTTAATTTCTCCTTCCTAGGGCCTTTTTAGCCCATTAAAATCCAGCAATAATTACGCATTCGACATTATAGTTTTTTGCCTTCTTCAGAAAAAAAAAATCATCTGGTTGCTTCCAGCCCACCTAAACCATAATACAAGTTTTCTGTTCTCTTCTTGAATAGATTTTCACTACAGCTGAAACTTCCTGGTAATACAAAGAGGAGGCAATATATCCTCCCTGCACCCATTTAGTCCATTAGGATGGACAGTAATGCCTTGAATTAGTTTCATCATTCCCCTGTTGGCCTGAAAGAATAAATGTGACTCCTTTGAGTATCTAATTATCTATGGAGATGGACTATGTGTTTGTTTGTTTGGTTGGTTGGTTTTTTTCATGACTTAGAATATCCTCAGTCATGCTTCAGGTAATTGTGGGGCTGAGGATACTCTAGAGCTTAGATTTTCTTTCCTTTCTTTTACTGCTCCATCAATTAAAGCTCTGCTGATTACATGTTTAGGCTTGACTCATAGCTTTCATTCTATATACTGTAAATATTGTATAATATAACTGTATGGTCATTATTACATATTCTCAGTTTATGGAATACCTGTATTTCTGCAAATATGCACGTTAAGTAATATAGTCATTAGAGTTTTTACGAAAAGCTAATCAAACATGAGTGAAGAAATAAACAGTCTATAAAATACATCTGAGCACAAAGATTGTGAAATATTGTTCAGATTAAAAAGTGTTTTAAATAGCAGACCATGAATTTCTAGCTAAATTACCTTAACTGTGGACATTATATGCTTAAACAAATATCTAAGAACATTAACATCTCTTGTCTTCTTTTTAAAGCAACATTTTGATGTTTCATTTTTCTACTTCCACTCTCACTAGAGCCTGGGTAAGTCAATTTTAAAATATTAAAGTCTAATTTGATTTTTTATAAATATTAAAATGTATGTGCAATGCCAATCATAATAAAAATTTTAGCGGTTAGAAATTTTTAGTAGTTAACCTTTTCAGCCAAATATATTTAAGGAGGAAAAGCCCAAGAGTAAGGGGATAGGTATGAAAGGGTGAAGAAAGGGCAGGAGAGGAGGGACTTAAAGGGCAAGTGCAATTTTAAGGCCAACAAATCATCAAGTTAGATAACTTGCAGTAGTAAACCGAATAATCAAATAATGTAGTTATATAAAATTTTAAATCTGCTTTGGAGAATATTTTATCGCTACACATGCACTCTTTATTTGATAGGTATGCTTTATGTTTATTTTATGAAAATAGCACAAGACCCCGATTGTCGCACACCTGTGTTACTTCAGCACATTTTCAACCGGCTTCTCTTCCAGTGTGCAACCCCGCTAATGCATGTTTGTGATCCACTCATACATCTAGCACAAATATTCATTTTTATTTATTGGCCTTCGTTTTCATTCCTTTGCTGGCTTTCAAGGTCATCCATACTTGGATCTTATTCTAAATATGCATACCTATTTTGTACTATTGTGTCATGAGAACATGCCACTCTCATTATTGATAGATTGACCGGTTCATTCATTTATTCACATTATTGTTCAGCAGGCGATAATACTGTGTAGAAAGCAGTGAGGACGATAGAAACGGTTTCTACTTTGAGGTAACTAGCTTGTTATTTGCACTAATTACCTAAGAGTGATTATTTCTGCAGCTGTGCTGTTGCTCATAATTTAAAGTTTTCCCTGTTGCAGGTATTCCTACCAGCTCGGCATATCCAACCTATTCTTGAAGGTACAGGTCGATTCTAATCTTCCTAATGAAACTGTTCTCACATTATGCCAGAAAATTCAGTTTTCAATTACATGCTATTTTATAAAGTTTTAAGTGTGTTTTTCAACTTTACTGAGTCAAGTCATATGTCTTCTTTATCCTCCAGTGAGGAAAGCAGCATTTCTTCAGTATCCGTGCATCCCAGTCATTTGCAGAGCTCTTTAATGATCCACATGTACTAAATCACAGCACCTGTGGGGTGAGGACGCTGGATGCATTTGTTTAAAAACTTCGCAAGAGAGTATGATGCACTCTCCTGTCTAAGGGTCACCTCCCCAGCCCACATTGGACACAGTACACGTTGATTGACAGGTGAACCTATTGATCTAGCATTAACTGTATCACACAGCCTGCCCTATATGGGCCTAAGTAAGTTGAATCACTTTGCCTGAGCTTCTTTTTACACATTTACTATGTAAACATGGTACAGGACCTCAGGATATGTGTTTGAAAGATGATAACACTTGTGAAATGTCCTACATCATTGACTTTTAATTTCATTTAAAATTTTGGATAAAATTGATCATAGATGACTTTAAAATTGTATTAAGTGATGAGAGGAAAATTACACAGAAACATACTTTTACTTCATACAACAGAAATTTTCATGGCAGTTAAATTGTGCCACTAAAGAGTAAAAGAAGACACATGACATAGCTAGGAAATAAGTATCTTGGTTACAACTGTCTTTATTAAATAAAAAAATTTCAAGGTACTTCATAGAAAATATGAGATAGGGAAAAGAGTTATTTCTCAATGTCTTATAGTTGATAGATTTCCTAGTAGAATATGCGGATTTATTCTGATTAATTGTAGTTGAAGTAATTGGGTGTGCTTTGCAAAGTGAAATCACAGGCATTTGATATTATGACTAAGTGGCCAAATAAGCAATTCAATAACCCATTAAGAAGGTGTATGGCGAGTTGCCTGCTCCTTTGAATGGGCGCGGCTGTGGGAAAGGAACGTTAATGCATACCAATCTAAAACATTGTAATAACTGTAAGTCCTAAACGTAAGTAGGATTCCAGTATCCTGTTGATATCAAAAAATGAACAAAAAACCTGAAATGTATGTTGTCTTTCAATAACATCAGCGTTTTCTGGATATGGGAGAGAAGATGTTGCTGTGAATCTCCTTTTCCTCATCTGTGCTTAGTAAGAAAAAGGAGATTACATGGACATAAAAGGAGGAAGAAAAGAGTGTTGGTTATGCTATTAGCTTGCTGTAGATCAACACTCCTGGTACCCCCCTAAAAAGTATAAAATTTTAGCAACATTTCAAGCCATCAAACGTTAGCTAGAAATTGAGAAATAATGATTTTAAAGATAAGAGAAATTAACTGAGGTAGTTGTCATGATTTTAGATTGAAAAAACTGAGCCAATGATCAGTATCAGATGCAACCTACCATGAACTCACTCCCGCCAATATACACAGAAAACAAACAAAAAAGTCATTGGGCAAAATAAAGTTTTCTAATATGGAAGCATGAAATTTCATAAGGATTGTAGAGAATAGGTATGGAATGAAATAATGTGATTCAATTTAAATTGTGGATGCATAAACATAGTAATAATGTGTTTTGGAGAAAAACACATAGAATTAATACAAGGGTGGGCAAAAGTAGGTTTATAGTTGTAATGCAAATGCATAATACAGTAATTAATAAATGATAACAGGAGAATAAACTCTTTCACATATTCACAAACGTAAACCTACTTTTGCCCACCACTGTGTGTGACAATAAAGAAGAGAGGCAAGAGCGAGATAGAGTCTAAGATTGTCTAGGAAGTAACAAAGGACTAACTTATGCACGAGCCTAACAAGTCTGAAGGATGAATGTTATAATTCCCAGGAAAAAGAAAGAAAAAACATTTAAAGTATAGTAAAAGAATGTAAGGTAAAACTGAGTGATTAAAAATTCTTAACTATCAAATAACAAGAAAAGGGAAAAAAAGGAATGAATAACAAGTAGAACAAAGATAACACAAATAAAATGTGAGACTTAACCTCCAAAATATCAGGTAAAACAAACAATATAAGTTTAATTGATACTTTTCAACAGGGTTGGAAAATCAAACTCTGCAGGCTGAAACTGACTTGCTGCCTTTTTAAAAATATACAGAGTTTTATTAGAGCACATTCACATTCATTCCTTTTTATGTTGTCTGTGGCGGCTTTCACACTGCAATTGCAGAGCAGAGTAACTGTGACATGCACTGGACGTGCACCACAAAGTCTAAAATCTTTACTTGCTAACCTTTTACAGAAAATGTTTTCCAACCCTTGCTCTAAAAGAAAGATGATCAAACTAGATTTCAGAAAAAGAAAAAACATATTGCACTTAGTGTTATAAATAAGTAGATAAAATATAAATGTCAATATAAATGTGAATATAGTATATGTTATATAAATTTAAATGTACAGGAAGATTGAAAGTAAAAAAAAAAGGAAAAAGATATCATGCAAGTAAAAACCAGAAGAATATAAGACAAACTAGACCTTAAGGTAAAAAGCATTACTTGAGCTAAAAAGGGATATTTCATAATAACAAAGAAGGAAAAGTTCAAAAAGGAAATAGTTATAAAATTTTGTGCACCTAATTGAAATCTACAGAATGTGTTCTTTTCATAGTACAATAGAATTAATTTAAAAAACACAAAGAAACAGATAACAAGAATATCAACAAATGTTTTTAAATTAAGTACCAATTGGCACATTACTATGGATCAAAAAAGCAACAAAATGTAAATTAGAGAATAGCTGGGGATGATTGCTAATAAAAATATGGCCTAGCAAAACTACTAGGAAGCAGCTAAAAACATATTTAGTGGAAATATATTGCACATATTTTGCTATAACAGTAAAATTAGTATTCTATTGAAAAAGACTACAATCAATATCCTAAAATAATTCATCTCAAGATGTTAGCAAGCAGCAGCAGATTAATGACAAAGGTATCAGGAGGGAGGACTAATGACAATAATAGTGAAATTAATAAACTAGAAGAAAAACAATGCAGAGAAGATGAAGAATGTCCAAACTGAGTCTATGAAAATATCAATGAAACTGATAAACTTGTTGAGACTGATTAAGAAAGTGCGGGGAGAACAAAGTAGCCTATCAGAAATGAAAGAGAAGGTGCCACTAATTCACTAAAGGCAGATACTAAAATGATAATAGCAACTTGAAAAACAACTTTATTCCAAAGAAATAGAAAATTTAGATGAAATTGACAGTCTCCACCTTAAAAACTAAAAACAAAAAACCCTTACAATATACCAAAACTGACACAAGAAAAGTGAAAAAAAAAAAAAAAAAGAAAGAAAGCTGTGTTCCTATAGCTATTAAATGAGTTGGATCTCTAAATAAGGACCTTATTCCAAGAAAAGCTATAGAATATATTTACTTCAGTAGTGAATTCTGCAGATTATTTAGAAGCAGTAACATAATTGTATGTAGACTAGCTATTCCAGGAAATAAACAGAGAGAGCAATTCCCAATTTATCTTACAAAGTCAACAGTTTTATAAGAATGGGAAAAGTTACATCAATTTCTCTTAAGTCTTTTAAAAGAATCCAGTGATGTATAGGAAAAACAATAACCACATTGAATTTATCCTATGAATGCAGGTTGGGTAAATAATTACTAACCAGTATGATGCATCACATTAACAGAATAAAGGAGAAAAATCATACGATCATCTCAAAAAATGCAAAAAAAAGACAGTTATCAAAAATTATTAATAAACTAGAAATATTTTTATATAAAAGGTAACTGTAAAAATGCTTTTAGTAAAATTTCCACATGAAATCAAGAATAGAAGAATATTGTCATTATCACAACTTCTATTCAAACATGTACTCAAGTCTGTGGCTAGCAGAACATATCACGAAAGACAATGATATAAGAATGCAAAAATGAAGAAACAAGTATGTCTTTTCCAGATTATACAGTATGTATGTAGAGAATCTCAAAAAATCACTGGAGAAACTGTTGGAACCAATGTCTAAATTTAAGACTGTCTTTGGTTATAAATTCAGTAGTAAAATCATTTGTATTTCTATATTCCAACCATAGACACATAAAATTGTTATTATTATTTCTAATAGCATCAAAAACCATTAAGTACATAATACTAAATTTCACAAGACTTGTACAGAAAGGTTACACAGAAAAACATAGGATATTTTTGAGAGATGAAAGAAAGTCTTAATATGAGGAGATTATATTCATAAGTAAAAACGTCAACTTGCTCCAAAATGATCCATAGATTCAATGCAATAGCAATGAAAATTCCAGAGGCTTATTTTGTAGACATTCATAAGATTTTAAAATGTATATGAAAGTGCAAATAGCCAGAATAGCCAAGACAAACTTGAAGTACAGCAAATTATAAAACTTACATACAGTATTGTAAGAATTGTTATTAAGCTATAGTGATTAAGACATTGTAAGGCATGAGTGGAAATGTAGGTAAATAGGCCGCTGACACAGACTAGGGAGTCCAGAAATAGACCAAAACATATAAAGCCACTGGACTCACAAGACATTGCTTCAGAGCAGTAGGGAAAAGGTGGTCTATTTAAATAATGTTCATGCATTTGGAATCCCCTTTGGGAAAACAATACATTTTAACCCTTTCTAACACCATGAGGAAAAACAATTTTAGGTGGATTATATTATTATAATTATAAATTCTTAGTAAATTGTATTTTTATACAAAAGATAAAGTATAAAGTTATTAGAAACGACCACGTTTCTAATTAGAAACGACTTTGGTGTAGGTGAATATTTCTAAAACAGAAAACAAATTATTTTTAACAATAAAGAAGATTGGTAACTTAGATATATTAAAATTAAGGTGTTCTGTTAATTAAAAGTTACTATTAAGAGAGTAGAACACACACCATGGGGTGGAAGAATATATTTGCAACATACATAACTATCAAATTATGTATATACAGAATACATAAAGAACTGCTCAAAAATCAATTTTAAAAATCCCCAGATAAACACATACAAAAACTATATTATGAAGTATTCAGGGAAATGCAAACTAAATTCACAGTTGGATGTGAGTGCACACAGACCTGAATGGCTACAGGACGGTAGGCTAGCAGCGCGGTACACCGACAAAGCTGTGGCACGGCTGGAACTCCCCCGCACTGTGGGGGTTGAACCGTGACACCACTGTGAAGGCTGTGTGGCGGCGTCTGCAAATCTGAATACTCACATGTGGTCTGTCTCAGCAATTCTATTCCTGGGCGCACCCCTATTAGAAATGTGCAGATCTGCATCCCAATGCATATATATACAAAAAGTTCTCAAATTAAACTATGTGTTATAGTCAGTCTGTGGGAAAAAATGAATGACCACCAAAAGTAAAATTGGGTAAATAGTGTGCTATTTTGCACAATGAACTACAGGAGAACTATGAAAATAAATGAAATATTACTATGCCAGCAATCTAGATAAACATCAATCTGTTATTGTTAAAGAAAAGCCAGATGGAAACTATGTATTACATAATTGCATTACATAAATTTTTAAAATAGGCAAAACTAATTAAAGGCACCATTCTCTAAATGAAAAGAACGACTCCCTGTGCTGAACTCTTTGGAGGAACCATGTGGTCTTGCTCCCCTTCCAGGAGTCTGGAATTTGGTACACGTTAGGCAGAAAGTGTCTAGATGAGCGGCCTACAATAAAAACCCTTGGGCTTCTGGGTGCAGGTAAGGTTCCCTGGCAGACCCCATTTCATACACACCTGTTGGAGGAATTGAGCACATCCTGGGTGACTCCACTGGGAGAAGATTCAGAGATCTGCATCCGGTTTCCTACACTTCCCTCTATGCACCTTTTCCCTTTGCTGAGTTTGCTTAAATCCTTCCGCTGTAACACATCGTAGCTGTGAGAAACGGTAAATGAAACCATTTCTTTAGGCCCCTGTCCTCCTTGCCTTCTAGGCATAGTCTCTTGACAGCTTTTATGTTAACTCTATAAATTTTGAATTTACTGCTTAGGATTTGAGTAAATTTGCATGAGAAAAAATAACTAATTAATGCAGTTAGACACTAGAATAATGGTTGCTTTTATTTTTGTGTGAGAAATGATACGTTCTTATTGTAATAAATTTTCTTTCTTTTTTAAATTGAATGTCATTGATTATGCTATTACAGTTGTCTTGATTTCCTCCCCTTTGCCCTCCTCCATCCAGCAGACCCCACTCCCTCAACCCATCCTCACACCATTGTTCATGTCCATGTGTCAAGTGTATAAGTTCTTTGGCTTCTCCATTTCCTATACTGTACTTTATATCCCCACGACCATTCTGTAACTACCTATTTGAACTTTTTAATCCCCTCACCTCTTCACCCATTCTCCTCCCCCCTCTCCCATCTGCAACCATCTGGTAGTTAACCCCCTTATACTCCCTCGCCCCAGCAATGACCGCATTGTTGTCTATGTCCATGCATCCTTTTTCCTTTGAAGGGTCACGTTGGAGCTACTGAAATTTTTGTAATATTTTATTTCATAACCTGGAAGGTTTTTCTACTTTGTCCACTTTGTGATTATTCACCAATATGTGAGTTCACTATCTTTATCTTTTTTAGCCCATGCTATGGACTGATTTCCCTCCCCTCTCAATCCATACGTTGAAGCCATACCCTCCAAGGTGATGGCATTTGCAGATGGAGCCTTTGGACCATAATTAGGTTAGATGTGGTCAGGAGAGTGAGGTCCTAGTCTCATGGGGTGAATCTTTATAAGAGAACCACAGGGCTTGCTTGCGCTCTCTCAACGTGACAGAAGAAAGATCACTTAAGGACACAGCCAGAAGGTGGCCCTCTACAAGCCAAGAAGAAAGTCCTCTTCAGGTTTGTCACCTTGACCTTAAACTTCTCAGCTTCCAGAACTGTGACAAATAAACCCATGTTATTTAAGCCCCTTCCCCCAGTCCGGTATTGTGTTACGGCAGCCGGAGCTAACTAAGATAGCCCAGAAGTTCCAGGAGGATAAACACTGCACTTTTTAAATCTTGTGTGTCCTACATGTAGCACTTGTGCCTGCCTAAAAGTAGGCTTGCAAGACATATTTACATACTTACTTCCTTTCAACATTTCCTTTCAGTGGAAGTAAAAATTCTCACATCATTTCTTTAGTTTGTCTTGTCAGAATGAGTCATCGCTCTATCAACCATACATAAAAATCACAATAAGCAACACTGCATATGCTTTTTCGAATATACCCCTCATCGTTTCCCTACATCCCCTTGGTGTTGCTCTCCGCCCTCCACCCTTTGCCTGCTTGTTCCTCTGGTTTACAACCATGTATACAAAGATTCACCTCACCTTCCAAACCAGTATTGCAACCTGGGGCAACCTGTCAGGATTTGCATCATAATTGAAACCTAATCCGTGTTCCTGGTGCTAGGTAATGCACATTCTTCTGTAGACCAAAAGGTATTATCTGGAATCCAGTGTATTATGCAAGTAGTATATGAAAGTATTAGAGTACGTACTCATGGATTACTGAAAAATTCAATCCCTCCCTGATTGTTGGGGCTCAGTGAGTTGGGCATCACCCTGCAGACCAAAAGATTGCTGGTTCGATTCCCAGTCAGGGCATGGGCCTGGATTGTGGGCCAGGTCCTTGGTTGGGAGCCCTTGCAAGAAGTAATCAATCAATGTTTCTCTCCTTCTCTTTATCCCTCCCTTCTGCTCTCTCTAAAAATAAATAAATAAAATCTTAAAAGAACAGAACATTTTAATCCCACATTTTCTGTGGCATTCTATAATTTATAAAGTATAATAACCTATATGCTTTTGGTTTTAACTCAGTAGTAGGTATGAGATTTAAATCATTTTAATATCCATCTTTTATTCACTAACATTTTTTTCCTTTTTAGGTTTTCACTACCTTCTAAGCCTTTCTTGATTACTTACTTTTAGCCATTTATCAACAGTGCTACTCAAAAATGTATACTCAGGTATGGGCTATATGTATAACTCTCATTTTAATTCTTTCAAATACCACTCCTTCAGCTTAAAAAAAAAAAGGAGACTACTCATCACAAGACATTGCTTATGTGCGATGAACATGCATCTTCAAATACAAGGACTTTAAAATGTAATAATATAGTGGTTTGCATTTATGTTGTGCTTCACTTTCCAAAGAGTTTCACATATTTTATCTCTTTGTATCTGCAAATATATTTTATTAGTATATTTTGATGCAGCAGATAACATAAAACCTATTCTTTAAAATTCCTACATTTCATTCTGTTTTTTACATTATCAGTCTTACATCTATCTACATAGTGATCATTTATGTGTTAATCTTTCTAAAATTACATTTCAAAACCACAAAGTAAAGGAGTAATTATAAGCAAAACATGACTTTCTTCTGAATTATTTCATAGTTACCTTTATGTCTTGATCACATATTTGCTCTTTCTGAAAATTTTAAATAATAGTATTAATCCTATTTTCAAAGTAAGCATTGTGTTTCTATTCTGAAAAACCTTAGTTGATTGCTTCCTTATTGATTACAGCTAATTCTTCATTCTCTGTTGCTAACTAGTTTAAAACCTTTCCTTATATTCAACCATCTTAAACTGTAGCTTTTCAGTATCTTTTACACCTTGATCCTCCAAACCTCTTAGCCTTCAACAGTGACCTCAGATGAGGTGATTTTATATCCCTCCTTTTTTTTTCTTTCCACATGTTGACCTTTGGCAAGATTTTACCCTGCAATGCCATATCTCCTTGGAGCCGCGTCGACAATCCTGGCTGCAAGATTGAATCTCCTCCGTAATGATTGCAGTTGCTGCTTTTCAATTGTTTGGGCTTACTGTTCCATAAAGCAAAGAAAAAAGAGAACTCTCCACAGATATCATTCATCCAGTTGGTAGCAGGCAAACATAATTAGTGAATAAAAGACAAAGGATTAAATTTGCTTTACTGTAAGGTGCGTTTCTAAGAAAATTCTTAAAATCTTTCTCCTAAACCATCATCAAAAACCATATACTGAGCATCCTTATAAGGGTGTTAATTGATGAGCATATTGAGCATCTTATAAGGGTGTTAATTGATAAGCACATTACAGTCCCTCTTTACATGTTTAGCATATAAAGTCTTCTTTAAATAATTTCTATAACAGTATATTTTTATAGAATTATTTTATTCCAATTATATTTTATATTTTATTCACTTAAACCAGTTATTTTTATTGATTGTGGATAATATTTGCATTTTTTTGTCTCCAAGAATTCAGTTCTCCAAACATTATCATGGTGATTCTGTTCTAGCAGTAGTTGTGAATAATGAACTTGGCATGGATATGTGTGTGTATGTATAAATTAAGTTCTTTAATTTATGATTTACTACGTTGGTGCAAAGTTGGGTCCTGCTGGAAAATCTATTATTAACCGCCACAGTAGAGGGCTTCATACAGTTGTTTTCACCATTTTTCACATCAGATCTTATGCTGCTGGGCAGAATAGCCTCAGAAGTCCAGGACAAGAAGTCTGGTCGGACTAGAATGTTAGAAAGAACACATAAACGTGGAAAAAGAAGGTGTACAGTTTGTTTAAAATGGGTTGGAAGTACCATGGACCTAGGTAGAGACACAAAAGCTACAGCCTCAATGATCACAGTTAAGTTTTAGTTAGGTTAGTGATTAACCAAAAATACTTTGATTGCAAGTTAAAACAATTTTACTCAATCTAATTTAGTTGAAAAATGCTGACACACATATATGCAAGATTGTGTAGAAAGAGGCTTGAAGTAATGTCTCCGATGACCTCATCCCTGTCTAACTGATGGGAGGGAAGGCATTGGCAATCCAAGAGCTACCTCAGAAGAAAGAGAGCTCAGACTAATGCATCTCAATGAGGACTTGGTCCAGCCTGAATCAGATGCCTGTTTCTTTAATGGATGCAGCACACGTTTTGTGAATAATGTAGTGTCCGCTCTCTGTGAACCTGTGCGAAATGTTCTCTATGAAGAGTCAGCTGCTCTGTTAGCCGAAGATGGTAGGGGCACTGAGCAGGGAAAATAAACAAATATACGGTGCCTTTGGCCCAATTTGAGATGATTATTTACAAGCCAACTGGAGGAAATAGAAACCAATCTTATCAACATGTGTAACTATTAGTGGAGTTGGGGAGGGCGGCAGAGAAAAACGCTGGCTGTAAAGGGCCAGAATCTGGAATGAGGGACGGTCTAGTCAGTATTTCCAGAACCTCCAGAACCCAAGGTCAGTGAGATTGGTGCACAAGGGTCAGAATCTGTGCAGCAGATATGAAACCAGTTGTAAAACTAAAATCAATAAGTATGCCAATGTCTTCGGAGGCATGGGCTCCTCATGTACTTCCTTCTCAGTGTCTCAGCTGATATACACGAGTTGAAACAGAGTGAGTGGCATTCAAGTCACAGGTCAAGCAAGTAGTTTGCATTCCTAAAATAGAAAACAGAGTCACAAACCTCCTCATGGCAGGTGTCCTCCTTTCACATCACTCAGTTACTGCCAGAGAATCCGATGGACCTGTGCTACTGCTCGAAATAAGTGTTTGCCTTCTTTTATTTTTTCCTCAAGCTGGTTTGTAACACAGCAGAGTATGTTCCATGTAAGTCCGCATATCCCCACCCAATTAAGAAGCCTATATTCTTGTATCAAGTTTTAAACATTGTTTTTATACTTTGATTATTCATTATTTTTTCTTGTTCCTGTTTTTCTAGGCAACGCGTACTTTCAGCTCTACTGATAACTAGTTGAGTGCCATTTGTCCAGTCCCTAAGTGTCAGTACCTTCACTCGTGAAATGGAAACGATGCTTGTGCCATTTTACAAAGCCGCTTGAAAGTAAGAAGTTGACCTTGGTAAAGCACTCAACGCAGAACTTGGCCCCTAGTAAACATACATATACTTTCTTTTCTACATAGAAAAGAATGGCAATATAATTCACAATCTGTACTTTTTCACACAGTGGCTGAATCATCATGTATTCAATTGGAATCACATGAAGATAGTCTCAGATGAACATAAAATTCTGATAAACTGGTGGGTCAGTGACCCCTGAGTTATCTGTTTTCATGAGTTCATAAAAGGGGAAAGGCTGTCCTATTGAAAGTGTCTGAGGAAAAGATGATGAGACAGAAGAATTGGGGATGACAGGACAGTTACAATCCTCAGCTGGACCTTACATTCCAGGCCTAAGTCAACAGAAGAAGAAAAATAATTTACATGAGCTTTCCTCATAAGGGTCTTGACGAGACTCATGCACAGACAGTGATACTTCTAAGGCCCGGATGACAAAATTGCAATGCAGACATACCCAGGAGATTTCTTCTGAGTTTTTCCATGCTGTGTAGTATGGCTGAAAACTGAAGGGCAATTGTCCCCAGGAAGATGAGGCAGCTTGGGGAGTACTAGGAGACCGAATTCAAGGGCAGTGCTCTTCAAAGCGTGGCCTACATCTGGTCCCAGTCCGCACACTATTGGTATAGAGGCTGAGAGTAGGCATTTGGAAACACTGATAGAAATTTGACATTGAAATAAAGAATGACAGTAACCAGAGGGGAAGGAGGAGGGGGGCGGTGGAGAAAGAAGGAGATAATGGGAAAGAAGGGGAAGTGTTGTCAAAGAATGTATATAAAGGACACACGGAGAGAGCCAAAGCGGGGGTAGGGTTGAGGGTGGGAGGCGGGGGTGGTTGGGGCAGGGGAGAGTGGTGGTGGAAAAATGGAGATAACTGTACTTGAACAACAATTAAAAAAAACAAACACCAAAAATATATACAATATTTAATATTAACACAATCATATACAATATAATATATATAAACAAACTAGGGATGTGATATATATACTTATTATATATCCCTGGATATGGCGTCTTTTGTATTTTTGACAGATACATATTATGTACATTTAAGGTGTAAAAAGAAAGAAATGTGACGTTGTGTCATTCAAGAATATGCTACTTTTCTGGAAATTCATTTCATTATATTTTAAAAATCGGTGTCCAATTAGGGGAGAAAACTGTCTGTTAGCACAGGTAGTTTGAGGAGCACTGCTCTCGGGGATGTTCTGTGTGTTATGGGAGATCACTGTCACCTCGGGAAGGGGCAAGCCATGCCCTTCAGTGGACTTCTGCTAGTGAAGATCAGTGGAAAACTTAAATGAGAGAATTTGAATGAATTTATCCCTGAGCATATGTATGCTGAAAACAAGGCTTTTGATGACTTAATAAGTGCAAAAATAAGCGAAATACATATTTGTCATCACTGCATGTACAGTACCTACTAGACTTCCAAAAAGAACTGGAAGAGCTTCAAACCTGGGAACTAAAATTGTGCATTAGGAGGTAGGAGGTTTTGAGTCAATAACATTAAAATGTTATTAATATTTTTTGTTCGATCAGTTTTTCCTGCCAAGGAATATTTGGGTTAATATACTATTTTCTAAAAATGTCAATGTATGACAAAATAATGTCGTAAGTAACAGTGGAAATAATTGTTGTAGGAGAAATTAAAAAAAAACAACAACAGCAAAACAAAATAGCTGCTTGGATATCTCAATAAATATAGGGCAAAGGTTTATCTAAGAACCTCAGCAAGTCAGAAGGAGAGTCTGAATTGGAGGAAATTATTGCAGTGGAAGGAGAACATCAGGAGAGAGCTCTGGTTATATTTATCTGAGGATATAGACCCAATCTGAGAAAAGAAACCAAAGACCAGAAATATTTTATAGCTTCTTTTTTTTTTTTTTTTTTTGTCAATTAACTCTGTGCAAGCACACTGGGAAGTGGATGCTGCTAGAGGGATATTGGTGGCTTTAACAAGCAAGAGAAAGAAAATTCTGTATGAGAAGTAGAAGGAACTAACAAACGTAGATCCTAGATCCAAAATATGCAAATCTTAAATACTGAGATAAATCCTTTTCCCATATGAGACGGTGATTTTACAGGAGTATAAAGTATTTCTAAAGCAAAAAAAGAGAAGAAGTGAATTCTCTCTTGACAGCATGCAAGGGTTTCATTGTTAAATGACTTGAGCCCTGAAGAACTGGAAAGAGATGTTCCATAGACTGAGTTGCATCGGTGGGAAAGAGACTATTTCACACTTTCCTAGACTTGTGACCTTGAATGAGTTACTTCAACTCTTATGCCACAGTTTCCTTATCTGTAGAAGATTGCTAATGATTGTAGTGATTATATAGGTTTAGTTACAGAAAGAATGGAGTATGCAGTGAGAAAATGAATACCAGTCCTGCTTGTAATCATCTCTCTCTTACGAAATATCACTGATATTTATAATCAGATATGATGAGACCAAGAGAAGAAAAAATGTTTTCAACAGGACACACGCAAGGACACACTCAGCCGTGTGACTTCTGCTTTTCACTGATGATATCCCAGGTCTGCTTTGTTATCCCTCCTAAGAAAGGAGTATGTAGACATCCACTTGCTATCCTGGTCCTCATAATTCTAACTCTTCCTGAGTATCAACCAGCACAAACCTGTCTCTATAAAAACAACCCTCCTTATTCGTATCTGAAATGCACCAGGGTTCCCATGGAGTGCATTTTCACCTATCCTGCTGAAGCAAGGGAAACAAAGCGAGCATTTTTTTTTTTTTGACTGCCAGGGTGTATCACCAGCCTTCAGTAGTGTTTAACAACAGAAATCATTCACAGCAGAGAATACAATGAATATAAATACTACATTGTGTCATGTAAGAGGCCAAGTACACTCCTTCCATTTTCCAAGTGAAAAAAGTAAAATGGGGTTAGTAAACTCACTTTCTTCAGGACATAGAAGACCACAGTAAGTGGTAAATCTGAACATTAACCAAATATCCAAAACTACTTGATAAAGTAGATGATAAAGGCCCAAAGTGGCCAACTTGTCAGCCTAAGTCTACTCTACTCGTTACCAAGTGAACATTTACCCGCACTCTCGGCCCAAACTGGCCCAGTTATACTCAGCTTTGGGAGACTTCACGTCCTTAAGTCAGTCTTCTGAAAAATGTTCTCACAGGGCCGCAGAACTGGATCATCTCTAGTAATTTATTCTCTTTTTCCATTTACACACGAAGAAAAAAAGGCTAATTAGTCATTGGGAAAGTCAAAAGTTCAGGTCTCCTTACTATACAGTGCTCTTCCATGATAATAAATATTTAAATTAATTTATGTCTTGTGGATTTCACAATGACCTCTTCATTCACAAACCTGTGCTCTACCTTTCTACAATGGCAGTGCATACTTCTGCCAAGGGGGAACCAAAACAGGTGATAATTTAATAAATCCTATGGGAAGACCCTGTGTCTTAAGAGTTTTAGCTTTTCTCAATAGCTTCATCATGCATTTTTAAAGTCTTCCCTTTGAAAATACTACCTTTTTATATCTTAAAGACAATACCACGCCCATCACCCAGATATTTCTTTTCAATAAATAATTTTAAAAATCAAGGAAAAATTATCTTATTTTTCACTTGATTTATTTTTGTAGCCTATTCAATCACTTTCACTTCAGGTTTTAAAATATTTTAGCATATTTACTAAGAATTCTTTATTTTGACTATCTTTGCTCTTCTTAAGTTAGGTTGACTTTCCAAAACATACTTTTTTAATTCAATTACTTAACATTTGCTGTGTTTTTCATGGTCCATAATAGTTCATCTGTGAATTTTTCTGCTTTCCATTTCTCTAGTTATATGTATGTGTAAATTGTGTATGGGTTTTCACTCTCTTTAGTAATCTTAGTAATAAAATCTAGTAATGTGCTAAATGAAATACAGTACTTCTCACTCCCTGATTTTATGTGTTAAGTATTGATTTTATCTCATGAAGTTATAAATAAAATCTACTGGAGTCAAATAAATTCCTCCTAAGTATCCCTTTCCAGTTTAATTACAATGTTAATCTTTTTTTTGTATTTATCCTAAATTGTATAGCCTTAAAGCAGGAATGGCAAATACTTGTCAATAGGGCATGTCTTTCCCTTCCTATGATCATATTTTGACAAGGCCCTTAAGAAAATCTAGCAGCAGCTTCCCTACCTCTCAACAAACTTACATCCTACTCCCCAGAGGCCACAGTTGAGGTCTTTCAGGATTTTCTTTTGATACCTACCTCTGTATTTTTAAATACGTGTTTAAAGATACTAGTTTTTGGTTGTGATAGTTTAGTTTTCTTAAATGTCTCCTCATGCAAGCTCACATTCTTCTTCCATGCGCCATGCTGTAGTTACATCGTTCTGTGTGTGTATGACAATGCTCGGTGTTTAACTAGCAAGATTTTGTCATTTTAATGAATAGCTAATCAACATTTTAATATAACTGCACATTTGTTGCACAAAATTTTGGGGTTTGGTACAATATTGATCCTCCCTTTTGCTCGCTTAGTTTTTCATCAAAACATCACTAATACATCCCTAAACTTTTTGCCCAAAGGAAAAAAGAAATCCCCTATCAATAAGTGTAAATATGTGACTAATCTTTCAATTTTATTTTCTGATTCAGATATATCCATCCTTAAGCACTCTGTTCTCCTGTATATACTGATTTCTCTCTAAACCTCACAGGCATGCCATCTTGAGATCTCCCTTCCTTGTGAGCCTAGGGCTTCTCTCTAGTACTCTTCCCTTCAAACACTCTGATTTTTATTTCAAATTGTTCCATTTGTTGGGCTATCTTTCACCAATTTCTTGAAGATTTTATTTATTTGATTTCAGAGAGAGGTAAGTGGGGGGAGAAAAACATTAATGTGTGAGAGAAACACCTACCAGTTTCCCCTCACACACTCCCCGACCAGGGACTAGGCACAACACAGGCATGGGCCTTGACCAGGAATTGAACCAGTGACCCTTGGCTTCGCAGGGTGATGCTCCACCAACTGAGCCTTGCAAGTCGGTGCTTTCACCCATTGCTTGAGAAATTGCACAAGGATGGTAAACTTGAATCTTGCATGCCTGAAGAGCTCTTTAACCTACCTTCAGTCTTGATAGCTGATGGGTTCTTGTTGGGAATCATATTTCTTTAGAATTTTGGAGGGGTTATATGACAAAGACACACACTATTTTATTCTCCTCTGGGCCTTTTTTGCAAATTAGAAGGGGCCATGTGCCTGGGATTAAGTGACTTTTCCAGTTGTGGCCCTTACAACCTCATCATGAATTGCCATATTCTCCCTCTTCTCCAGAATTGCACCTGATATAGGGGGTCCAGTGGAGTTTTCTGAGTCTAGATGATACAAGAGACACTATGTGAGGGTATCTGGGCCCCTCAACACTATCATTCCAGATTGGGCTGAATCATGAGGCAGAAATAAAATTCCTGTGTTGAGCCATTGGTATCTGTTTGTTACACAAATCAGCCTATCAATTAATATGCGTATTCTATTGTATTCTACCTCTAAGATTTGCTGGTAAGAGATCTAATATTATTTTGATGCTTGATCTTTTGTATATGACCTTCATTTTGTGTGTGGTCTTCATTTTGTACTTTGTTGTGCATTTTTTATGAAAGATGTCACTTTGTTTTGAAAATTCTTCCATTCTTGAGTTTTTTCTTTAATTATTTTCTCTTACATTTTTAGGGTGTACTATTAATTAGATATTAGACTTCCTAGACTGATTTTTGTTTGTTTATTTATCCTTCTTTTTCAAATTTTATATTGCTTAGATTTTTGTTTGACATTTTGGAAAGTGTCCTCAAATTTATTTTTCAAACTTCGCCTGCATTTGCATTGTCAGCCATATTTCCAATTTTCTATAATTTTCTGTCTCTGAATTTTACTTTTTAAATAATTTTCTGTTTTTCTTTCAAAGCATCAACATTTTCTTTTACTTCTCAGTGGGTTTTTTTTTTCAAAGCCTGACTGTCTTACTTAGTATGAAAGCAAAGTTTCTTACATTTTCCTGAGACCCTTGTAAGACCTCAAACTGTCTGACCCCCTTATCCCTCTCTGACCTCACCTCCTCCTGTGTTTTCCTGTGATTGCTGCATTTCACTGACTGTTCCCTGAATACTCCAGGCATGTTCCTACCTTGGGTTATTTGCACTTGAAACTTTCTTTTCCCCTAGAAATCCACATGACTTGCTCACTCATCTTTGTTAGGTCTTTATTCAAATCTCATTTTCTCAAAGAGGTTTCTCAAAATAAATCTATCTAAAATTTCACCTCCTCCACCTCATACCTTTCCAGTTTCCTTTTTTCTGCTTTATTTTTTCAGCCTATCATTTGTTATTTTTTACTTATTATCTTATTCATTGTGCCATTGTTCACAGTAGAACACAAGCTGTAACGGGGTGGTATTTTTTTATTAGCCGTTAGATCTCAAGTTCATAGAACTTTCTTTGAAAATATGAGTGTTTATTAAATATTTTTGAGTGGATCTTAGAATCACATCTGTATTCTATACACAGTAAGAAAGCTATAAGTTAAAACATAAAAAAGGTGTTTTACTGAAAACCCTGCAAACCTTAGGGAGAACAATCTGTGTGATATTAAGTGTGGAACTGGATAATTGTTTTGTAACAGATACATTAAGTGGTTTTAATGATTTGACCATACACAGAGCAATGACAGAAAACACCCTTATGCTGTCAATCATGATTTCTTCCACTGGAATGATTTGTTTCATATGGAATGCTACCAGTCTGATTTAAGTTTAGCTTCATAAAGCAGAATCTTAATTAACAATGGCTTACCTAAGATAAATGTTTATTTCTCCCTCATTTAAAATAATTCTGTAGATTGTTACAGCAGTGACATGAGGGTTCACTGGGCTTCGGGAACCTGGATTCTCTCCACCTCACTGCTTCTCCGTCTTGGTCCAAGATGGCTGTTGAAGCTCCAGCCTCTACGTTTGTGTTTCAAGCAATAGAAATGAAACATGGGTTGAAAGGGGGTATGCTTCTTCCATCCTTGTAAGAAGACTTTTTGTAAGTTCCATGTCACGTTCCATTTATACCTCAGTGACCAGTGTCACATGATCAAACAGTTGAAAGGGAAGTGGGTCCGTTACTTGCTTTGCAATATGCCCAGCTAAAACCAAAATTAATTTAACTTGTAAGGAAATTAAAAAAGAATATTTTCCTGGCATCCAGGAGACCCTGCCAATATCTTTTGATATCACCACCTTTACATTTTCAAGTTTGTCACTCACTATCTACTCTCATAGTGGCCGTTTATGAAGATTCACATCCCATGTATTGTTTTACTAGGAAATGCTGATTTTAGTAAAGACCATTCTCTTTGACTAGTGTTTCCATATGGAGCACTCTCTCCGCATGACCTCTCTTCACACCATTCCCACTCTTTGGGGAAGAAATAAATTGCTAATCGGTAGTTGGCAAGAGTCTGACATTCATTGTCCACGTTTTTTACTTTTATTTTTTGACAAAGCTAATACAAAATGAAAACCCTGGAGATTAGCCTTCTTTTTTCTCCTCGCTGCCTGAGACCAATATGAGGCCAGGGTCTTGTGCAAGTCTATTCTTTGGACCCTTGCATGGGCTATTTATTCCATGGTCTATGTCAGAGATACGGTCAAGGTGCTGGAAATGTGCGAACACATTTGCACACACGCTGAAAGCCACACCCTTTAAAGATTTTTTATTAAATCTCAAGCTGGAATTTTAAGCTCTTGCATCTGAATTCTCTCTTTTTCAGTGGGTTATGAGTTCAAGGGGGAAATTAGCACAGGATGAATTAGTTCTTTAATTCTCCAACATCCTGGAGATTTTCTTACAGACGCAAGAAACCATAGCCAAAGAGAGTCAGGTAAAGAACGTGATGAATGAAGCGGCTTCATGAACAGAGTAAAACTAGAGTCTTATTAATACAATGAGGAAGTAGGTCCACAGCTCTATTGACAATTTCCAGATAGGAATTCTCACATACAGTTGTGAAATATGTAGTTCCTAAGGAGACACTAAAAATGCATATATTCATATTAAATCACCTGTTTTTTAAATATTGGCTAAATTTAACAAAAAAATACTATGTGAAACAAAACCTGTTACAAATCCCTGAGATGCCAGTTTATTCTAAAACCCTATCATTGTTTAAAAATCCTAGTATATTTATTCTAGCAGGTCAGGCTATTATTTCCTAGGTTAAAGGGGTTCACCTAATTGTGATGGGGTGCCTTAGGTGAAAAGAAAACATGACTTTAGGGATAAAGTTCTCTAGCAACATGAAAATATCCATCGGCTAAAAGTAATGGCTACTCAGTGCAGTTTATATTTAACGACATACACTAGCCGGAAAAATAATTTGCCTTTGAAGATTTTTTGTTTGTTTGTTTAGAAGTAGTGACCGGATTTTATAAGATTAAAAATGAGAAAATGTTAATCATTAGAAACAGAGTCAAGAGCTTGCTTATCATGGATATTCAGGAAGCAGAGAAGAGGCAATAAGAATATTTTTACCAAATGAAGCAGCCAGTCTGTTTCGGAGGCATAGTAGGACTTTAAAAATAGAAACGAGCTAAGCTAGTGTCCTAGAGGACATTGCTAAGACTCTGCTGTGCACTGACAACTCGTAGGAGAAAGAAGAGGGATTTTTGGCTTTCTCTTTCTCTTATTTCTTCTCTCTAATGCAGAAAGTGTATTTCACAAGAGTCAGTGCATACTTAAAAAATTTCAGCACATATTTATGCATCAGTGTCTTATTTCTTTCGGCTTGAGGACACAGGGCTATGTCTATGTTTTCAAATAACGGAGGTCAGGGATAAATTGGAAAGGTTGAGCCTTGCTGTGGGAGGAATGCTCGCATCCCATCGCCAGGCGATTTCAGTTAACAAAGCACCCAAACCAAGGTTACATATAAAATCTGAAATATCAATTTACTTTACTTCTCTCTTTTCATCTTTATATTTTATAACATATCACACTCCTGAAATGTAGAAGTGTTTTTTTTAAACATGTGAGAAGTAATCTATGGTATATGTAAATTATAGAATTTTAACCATTTTAACTTGTATAGAAAACTAATATTATTCTAGAATCATACATTTATCATTATTTATTAAAAATGAGTTCATTATATCACTGCTGTTACATTAAAAACAATTTCCAACTGATCCAATGTGACCAAATGGCGAAAATGTCAACAAGCATATAATATTTTCTTTTTTTTTTTAAGATTTTATTTATTTTTAGAGAGAGGAGAAGGGAGGGAGAAAGAGCAATGTGTGGTTGCCTCTCACATGGCCCTCGCTGGGGACCTGGCCTGCCACCCAGGCATGTGCCCCGACTGGGAATCGAACCGGAACCTTTTGGTTCCCAGCCCACACTCAGTCCACTGAGCTACACCAGCCGGGCTAATATTTTCTTTTTTTCCTGTTTGACTAGTGAGCACTTCACTTTCAATTATCCTTATTTCTAAATCTTATGTAAGGCATTGGAACAATTAAGTCTCCTATTACCTTTAAGATTATTCTGCTGTTTTGGTCTGTGTTCTGTGTGTCACCTAAACAGCTAAACAATAAGACACTCAATAACTGAAAAGCTTGTTCACGTTGAGTAAAAAAGTAAAGAACTCTATTTTTGTCTTGTGTGGGACCTTTTATGCTCACACCCTCTTGGGGTATGGCGTAAGGAGGAAATTCAGGAACACCGTGAGGTGGCGCTAGACAGTAAGGTCAATTTCACTGTACTGTGTAACCTGTCGACATAGCTTCTGGAGTTTGATGGGCGGTTTTAAAGCAGGGAGCCAGTCATTCACATATCTGGTCAGTCCTTTTTCCCAACAGATGGGACTGCCACATTCAGTAGCTCCCAAGAGATTTACAGAAGATGACCTATTTAATTCATTCTGGCTTAGCATGACAGCAAGTCCGGAAAGATCTTTAGGTTCTTTTTTGTTGTTATTGTTGTTCGGTTATAGTTGTCCCCTTCCCCCCATTACTCTCCCCTGCCCTACCCATCCCCCACCTTCCACATTCAATCCTACTCCTCCCCCTTGTCCTTGTCCATGGGTTCTTTATAAACGTTCCTTGATGACCCTTCCCCTTCTTTGCCCCGTTATTCCCCTCCTCCCCTCTAGTTACTGTCAGTGTATTCCTTATGTGTCTGTTCATATTTTCTCACTTGTTTGTTTTGTTGATTAGGTTCTACTTGTAGGTGAGATCCTGCAGTATTTGTCTTTCAGTGCCTGGCTTATTTCACTGAGCATAATGCTCTCCAGCTCCACCCATGCCATCAGAAAGGGGAGGAGTTAGGTTCTTCTTCCTACTACTCTTCAGAGCTTGCTTGCTACCTGAGCCAGTAAGAACAACCTGCAGAATGAGAACTCACTGGAACTTTTCACAACTTCTCTTTCAGCCTGGAATGGTGTCTTCTACTCTAGTTTTTGTCTTGGCACCATATTTATGCCTTATTAGTCTGTCCCTCTCTTCTCACATTTGACCATATACATGTAGTTCTATTTCCAGAATAAATGCCGTCTTCCATTGAGTTATTTTTCTCTCTGTATATCAATAAAACACCACCTTGATTACTGTAGCTGTATATTAAAGTTTTTCAACATTTTTTTTTCAAAATTATCTTGGATCGTTTAGGTTGTTTGCATTTCCATGTATTTTAGAAGGAGCTCTTTGATATGTACAGTTAAACCCAATGAGATTGTGATTGGTATCGCATTCAATATACAGATCAAATTAGGGAGGGATGATACCTTAAAAAAACTTTGTCTTTTACCCATAAGTACAAATATATTTCTTTATTATTTAGGTCTTCTTTCAGTTCTGTCAGTAATGCGTAGGTAGGTCTTTGACATCTTTTGTCACAATTCTTCCTATTTGATCGTTCTGATACTATTGTACACAGTTTGTCTCTTGGTCTATTTCAGTGTGTTTGTATGTGTGTCTGTCTGTTTTTCTCTCAGAACCTTTGTTCTGAAAGACTAAAACTCTCTCTAGATAGAAGAACCAATCTGGCAAGGGTTTGTTGTCTTGGGCCAATAGTCAGTGACAATATTTATGTAAGTGAGCTTAGAATAAGAAGACATTGCTCTAATAAAAAAAACTGTGACTGAAATCCTAATCAACACCTTTGTGAGTGACCTACAGGCCAAGTCACCCAACCGGACTATAGCTCATTACATGGTCCAAAGAAACTGTGAGATTATAAGTAACTGTCGTCTTCTTCATTATAGTTATTTTACTTTTTTACTACAGTTTGCGGTGGGCACTACTTTGTGTTAGTTTCCAATGTACATCACAACAGATAGACATTCACATACTTTACAGAGTGTTTTCTCCAATAATTCAAGTGTCCAGCTGGCACCATTGACAGTCACCACAATATTGTTGACTATATTCCTATGCTTTACCTTACACCCCCGTGGCTCTTTCATAACTGTCAATTGGTGCTTCTTAATCCCTTCACCTTTTTTCATCCTGCCGCCAACACCTGTCCTCTCTGGCTCCTTTCTCTCTTCTCTGTATCTGTAAGTCTTTTTCTGTTTTATTTGTTCATTTATTTTGTTACTTAGGTTCCATGTGTAAGTGAAATAATATGGTATTTTATGTCTCTTTTCTGGCTTATTTCAATTAGCATCATAACCTCTGGGTCCATCCATAATGTTGCAGATGGTAAGATTTAATAGTTTTTATGGCTGAGCAACAGTGCATTGTATGCATGTACTACAATTGTTTTATTCACTTGTCTGTACGAGCACTTGGGCTGCTTCCATATCTTGGCTACTGTAAATAATGCTGCAATGGACATGGGAGTGCATATATGCTTTCAAATCAGTGTTTTGGGGTTCTTCAGACATATACCCAGAGGTGGAATCACTGAGTCATAAGGCCCTTCCATGTTTAATTTTGTGAAGGATCTCCACACTGTTTTCCACAGTGGCTGCACCAGTCTGCATTCCCACTTAACAGTGCACCAGGGTCCCCTTTCCTTCGAATCCTCTCCTACACTTGCTTTTTGTTAACTGACTGATGATAGCCTTTCTGACAGGTGTGAGGTGATATCTCGTAGTTTTATTTGTGTTTCTCTGATGATTAGTGATGTTGACCTCTTTCCATATGTCTATTGGCCATCTATGCGTGCTCTTACAGAAGTGTCTATTCAGGTTCTCTGCCCACATTTTAATTGGGTTGTTTCATTTTTCTGGTGTTGAGTTGTAGGAGTTCTTTATAAACTTCTCATATTGACCCCTTATCAAATGTATCATCTGGTGAATAACTTCTCCCAATCAGCAGCTTGTTTTTATGTTTTGTTGATGTTTTATCTTGCTGTGCAAAAACTTTTTAGTTCGATGAAGTTCCACTTGTTTATTTTTGTTTGCTTCCCTTCCATAAGAGATACGGTAGAACAAATATTGCTAAGAGACATGTCTGTGGTTTTACTGCCTAGCTCTTCTTCTAGGAGTTTTATGGTTTCAAAACTTATATTTAAGTCTTTAACCTGTTTTGTGTTTATTCTTATATATGGTATCAGAAGGTGGTCTACTTTCATTATTTTTGCCTGAATCTGTCCATTTTCCAAACACCATTATTGAATATACTATTTTTATCTCATCGTATGTTTTTGCTTTCTATGCTGTAGGTTAATTGACCACATAAGTATGGATGTATTTCTGGGCTCTCCATTTAGTTTCATCTGTGTGTATGTTTTTATGCTAGTACTAGTCTGATATCAGGTACTATAATACCTCCCACCTTGTTCTTATTTTTAAGACTGCTATGGCTTTTCAAGGTCTTCTGTTTTCCATACAAACACTTGTAATAAAAATGCCATTGGCATTTTGACAGAAATACCAATCTTTTGTGTTGAATCTATAGATTGCTTTGGGAAGAATGAATATTTTAATGATGTTAATTCTTCCTGTCCATAAGCACAATATATATTTTAATTTGTTAGTATATTTTTCAATTTCTTTCTTTAATGCCTTAGAATTTTCCAAGTATAGGTATTTTATATCCTTGGTTAAATTTATTCCTAGGTATTTTTTATGAGGCAATTACATTGGATTTTTTTTTTTAGTTTCTCTTTCTGAGCATTCATTATTGGTGTATAAAAATGCAATACATTTCTGAATATTCATTTTATATCCTGCTACTTTACCGAATTCATTAACCAGTTCTAGTAATTTTTTGGTGGAATCTATGGTGTTTTCTATATACAGTATCATGTTATCTGAAAATGATGACTGTTTTATCTTTTCCTTTCCAATTTAGATAGTTTTTATCTCTTGCTGTGGCTGGGACTTCCAATACTATGGTGAATAAGAATGATGAATGTGGCCATCTCTGTCTTTTTTCTGATCATGAAGGAAAATACATTTAGTCTTTCCCAGTTGAGCATAATGTTAGCTGTGAGTTTTTCATATACAGTCTTCAGTATGTTAAGGTATGCTCCCTCTACTCCATTTTTATCATAAATGGGTGCTGGATTTTGTCAAATGTTTCTGCTGCAATCTATTGATATGATCATATGATTTTTATTCTTCATTTTGTTTATGTGGTGTATCATGTTAATTGATTTGCAGATATTAAATTATTCTTGCATCTCGGGAATAAATCCCATTTGATCATGGTGTATAATCATTGCAATGTGTTGCTAAATTTTGTTTGCTAGTATTTTGTTGAGGATTTCTGCATCTATATTCATCAGGAATATTGGCCTATAATTTTCTTTTTTTGTGTGTGGTATCTGTATCCAGGTTTAGGCTCAGGAAAATGCTGGCCTCCTAAAATGAGCTTTGGAGTCTTCCCTCCTCTTGATTTTTTCAGAACAGTTTAAGAAGGAGAGGTGTTAGTTCTTTGGATGTTTGGTAACATTCACCCGTGGAGCCATCTGGTCCAAGACTTTCTGTTTGCTGGGAACTTTTTTATTACTGCTTTGATTTCATTGGCTGTAATTGTTCTGTTTAGATTTTCTGTTTTTTTTCAGTCTTGAAAGATTTTTTTTTTCTAGGAATTCATCCATTTCTTCCAGATTGTCCAATTTGTTAGCGTATAACTGTTCACAGTATTTTCTTTTTTTATAGATTTCTTTTTTTTAAGATTTTATTTATTTATTTTTAGACAGAAGGTAAGGGAGAGAGAAAGAGAGGGAAAGAAACATCAATGTGTGGTTGCCTCTCACATGGCCCTCACTGGGGACCTGGCCTGCAACCCAGGCATGTGCCCTGAGTGGGAATCGAACCTGGACCTTCCGGAACCAGCCTGCGCTCAATCCACTGAGCTACACCAGCCAGGGCTCACAGTATTTTCTTATAATCCTTTCTATTTCTGTGGTCTCAGTTGTTGCTTCTCCTCTTTCATGTCAGATTTCATTTATTTGGATCCTCTCTTCTTGAATTCCATTCAAGGTTTATTGATCTTGTTTATTTATTCAAAGAACCAGCTCTTGGTTTTATCAATGTTTTATTGTTTTGTTTTAGATTTTATTTTGTTAATTTTTTCTGATCTTTATTGTTTTTTTCCTTCTGCTCAGTTTGTGTTTTGTTGTTTTTTTCTACTTTCTTTAGGTGTAAAGATTAGATTGTTTGACATTTTTCTTGTTCTGGGAGGTTGGCCTATTTTGCTATGAATTCCCCTCTTAGGGACTGCTTTTGCTGTCTCCCATAGATTTTGGGTTGTGTTTTTATTTTTATTTATCTCAAGGTATCTTTTGATTTCTTTCCTGATTTCATAGCTAACTCATTCCTCATTTAGGGACATGTTATTTAGCCTTTATGTGTTTTTATATTGTTCAGGTTCTTTGTTTGTTTGTTTTTGGTAATTGAAATCTACTTTCATACAATTGTGGTGAGAGAAGATGCTTGAAATGATTTAATTTTTTTTTTGCTTTTTTTAATTGTTGTTCAAGTACAGTTGTCTCCATTTTCCCCCCCACCACTCCCCTCCCACCCCAGAAATCCCCACTTCCCACCCCTGATCCTACCCCCTTTGATTTTGTCTATGTGTCCTTTATACATGTTCCTGAAAACCCTTCCCCCTTGAAATGATTTAAAAATTTAAAAAAATTATTGAGTCTTGTTTTTTTGGCCAATATGTTGTCTATCCTGAAACATATCACATGTGTATTTGAAAAAACGGTATATTTTGCATTTGGGGGGTAATATACTCTGAAAGTATAAATTAAATTTATTTGATCCAATGTGTCATATAAAGTCACTATTTCCTCGTTGATTTTCTGTCAAAAAGAAGATTTATATCCATTGATGTCAATGAGGTGTTAAGTTCACGACTATGACTGTATTGCTGTAGATCTCTCTCTTTACATCCGAAAATATTTTCATTGCATATTTAGGTGCTCCTATGTTGGGTATGTAAATGTGTACAAGGGTTACATCCTGTTGTTGGATTGATCCCTTTATCACTAAGTAATGACTTTGTCTCTTCTTGTTGGCTTTGTTTTAAACTCTATTTTGTGTGATATAAATACTGCTACCCCAGTTTATCTCCATTTGCAATTAATTATTTTCTATTCATTTACTTTCTGTCCCTGTCTGTCTTATATTCTTTGGTCAAACTCTTGTTGACAGCATATATAAGGTCTTGATTAATTATCCAAGTCATTACTCTAAGTTTTTTGATTGAAGCATTAAATCCATTTACATTTTAAGTAATTATTGAATAAGTAGCTGTTGTTTTAGTCCACTAAATTTTAGAGTAACATTATACAGCAACAGAAATGGAATACAATGATTTTCACTTATGTAAATATCACTATCACTTATATGGTGTGTATATTAAATATTTTTTACTAATATAATCATTTGAACTAAATTAGTCAGTTGATACAGGGTGATCTGATTATGCGTAATACTAGAAACCATGTGTGATACTAGAAATGATACATTTGTTTAACACATACTGTAATACAACAGTGATATCTTACATGATACAATGTTTAAGTGAAATGTATCCCTACCAAAACAATAAATGTATACTTCATGGAAAAACATTTCACACTGCTCCTATTTTTTTCTTTAAATTTAAATTAATTAAAATCAATATTTTAGTTGACTAGTCTCATATTATACATTTCAAGTGGTCACTTACTACTTGTGGCTAGCGGTGACCAACAATATCAGTTATTTTAAGACTGCTAAGCAAAAATAGGTTCAGAGACTGAAGTAACATGTCCTTTTTTCTGTTTCATATTAATATGCATCAATTCAGCCAGCTACTACTCTATGGTGTTTATTTGCATGATGGTAGACTAAAACCTCAGCTACCTGTAAAGGATTTAAATTTTTTCTCAAATTCAAAAAAGCAAACTTGTCGAGGCTAAGGGGTTTAGGACACTAGTGGATAGATAAAATTTCAAAAGTAAATTAGTTTGGAAAGGATGTAGGTGACATTATAGGTCTCACAAAGGCTAATATTTCATGGCAAAAAGACAATTTGTCTCATTCCTCATGTCCTGCACTGCCTTTTCTGCAAGGATTACTTGCCCAGGTTATATGGCTCTCTTGTTCAGGTCAGACTTTTTAATGCTTGTGGCATTCATTTAATAGTAAGAGAATATGCTGGGATTCTGGAATGCAATCCACCTCTAGAAAAAAATGGCAATGTATCACATTTTAGTACTTTTATGGTGCTGTCTTACTTGGTCATATAAACATTGTTTAAAGAACACATTGACACTTTATGCAAAAGCTGTCAATGTACTCTATTTGGGTCATATCCACATGAAAAATTAAAAGTTACACAATTATTTAAAATTTTTAGAACATAGTAGATTTTTTCTTTACTTTAGTTATCAAGACCTCTACCAAAATTCCATCAACCTTTCTTTCTTAATTCCAGGGACACAGATATAGATAGAGATAGAATTCTCTGTGCATGGAAACAAATCAGTACAAAGTTGAACACACATTGTGAGATGGAGGGACAAAATGTGAATTTATTTTATTTAACTGAACTGAATTTGCTCATAAATCTTTCAGTGTTGTTTAATATTTAGAAACTCAAGATTTAAACTTACTGCTTGATTAAAATTTCTTTCATGTTATTTGAGACAATTAAGGGTTTCCCCTCTTCTATTCTTTTTTTCTTCACTTCTCCCCAGCTGTCACCTAAGCATGTGATGATGGGCACATTTCATTAAACATTTGGGGTCAGATATCTCTGCCCCCTTTACAGTTAAACATGTCCTGCCTCCGTGGAATGTAAATGGTATTTTTCTAGCTCAAACGTGTTTGGTGGGTTTGTCATCATTGTCTTCAGTCCCTCACAGGGGGGACTGATTTCATAGCTAACTCATTCCCGCACGGAGCACACCACGCCTTCCTTGTCTGGAAACCACTCCCGTCTCGTCTCTCACCAGCTCTCTTAGCAATTTTGAATACTTAGGATTTGGGGGAGGGTAGTTCGAGGTTTTTGCTAATGCCAAGGATGTTTCAGATATTTCTTTATCTAATATATTAATGCTACTATTTTTATTTTACTCTGTCTACTCAATTTTGGCAAATGACAACCTATAAAGCATTTTTCCCAGTGTTCCAAACCAGTAAAGTATTACAAGCCCTCTCTGCTTTTGTTTTTTTTTTTTTTCCTTCAGAGAATTTGAGATTTCTATCACCTTACTTTTCTCCTGGACCTTAGGTTTATAGCACAGGTGGCAAACACATGGCCTTCAGGCTGAATCCTGCCTCCACCTTGTTTTATCTGGCTGGGCACCTTGTTTCTACCGGGCAGCAGCACTGAGCTCCTTGCCCCTAGTTAAGGAGCAGTTACATTTACACAGTCCTAAAATGACATTCAGCCCTTTGAAGGCAACCGGGAGGCTGATGTGGCCCCTGGGAAAATGAGTTTGACACCCCTAGTTTATAGGGACGAAAGCACTAGATCCTTTCTTGGTGACCTCAGCAATGTTTTAACTCTAGCTTTATCTACTACAGAGTTATCTAGCTGTTCCCTAACTGCCCATTAAAAGCTTTCCCCTTTCCAGATTTCAGACTGCTTTCTAGAAATTATCTTTGTTCCATGCTATCCCTATACTCTATCTGACAAAATAAGTATAATTGACTTAATGGGTGGAGAGCCCAGAGGTAAGTATGCAGAGAGATAATGTAAAAAATAAAAGGGTAAAACATCCCAGGCAAAACAAAACTTTGTTATTGAATCTCCCCAAAGCTGTTTGCTTAGAAGTTGAAGGACAACTGTGAAAATGGATATTCTTGGCAAAGATGTGAGGATTCACAAAGGTGGGATGATGTAGATGTTACAGGTAACAGCTGGAGAAGCACACAGCTGGATGGGTGTCAAGAGGTCTTTAGAGTGACCTGAGGACAATACGGGGACTTGTCTGAAGCCTCTGGGAAGAAAGACCATGATTTTTCTATAAAGAGACAAAAATTTCATTACATCAGACAAGAGAAAGCTGAGATTAACCAGTACAAGAAAGACATGTCAAATAGAGACCAGTGAATGTATCCCTTCTCCTATGCCAAAGAAACGCAGGAACCGTCTGCGAACTTCATCCTTGATGATCACAGCAATAGGTGTGGGAATAAAAGAACACCTATGTGAATTAATTATTATAAAAAGAGTGCTAGTTTTTTGTTTGTTTTTGTCTTTATAATAACTAATTTTAAAACAAAACTAAACTAAAGTAACTTCTTTAAAAGCAGATTTAGTTTTGCCATTCAGCGCCCACCAAATAAAATGGAGGCTGTAGAATCTATCAAGGTGAATTATACAGTATAATGTAATAATTACATAATGTAAAGTTCTAAGAATGTATTCATTTTACACATATTTAAAACACTCAAAGCTTGGCATATTTATACAAATTCTAAGGATGCTACAGAAGCAATCCCTACATCATGTCATGGAAATGTAGAGCTGGAGGGATGCTGGAAATCAGCCTCACCATGGCTCCTAGCCTTTTCCTTTCAACCTTTCCTATGATAAATCCTGTAATTTAAAGATAAGTATTCTAAATGAGTAATAGTAAGGGGTGGGGGAGAATGGGGACAGCTGTAATTGAACAACAACATAAAAAAGAAAGAAGAAACAAATAAAAAATAAAAAACACTGCTCCACATGTAAAACAAAAAAATAAAATAATGTGCAATCTGAAATCTATGTCTTGCTTTTATGCTTTTATTTTGTGATACATTATTTCAATGCTTAAGAGTATATTAAGAATAACAGACATTGATTTTTTATTGTTTTTATATTTTTTACACAAAAATAACAGCTAACATAGTTTATAAAGTGCTTTAAACCAATAATACTATACTGTTTCCCCTTGGTAACTCAGAAATAAAACACAATTATCAAAAATAAAAAAAAGAAAGCATAGACTTATCCCAAGCAAATTAACACTAAAAATAGTTAATCAGGACTGTGGTGTCTTTGGAGAGATCCAGAATCCTTGGTTTATAAACACTCATCTGAAATACCTGCTTCCATTGAGTTCTCTTATTTTATTTTATTATTATTTTTTTAAATATATTTTATTGATTATGCTATTACAGTTGTCCCATTTTCCCCTCTTTATTCCCCTCTGCCCTGCACACCCCCTCCCACCTACATCCCCCCGCTTTAGTTCATGTCCATGAATTGTACATATAAGTTCGTTGGCTTCTATAGTTCCTATTCTATCCTTAACCTCACCCTGTCTGTTTTCTACCTACCATTTATGCTACTTATTCTCTGTACCTTTTCCCCCTCTCTCCCCCTACCACTCTCCTGTTGATATCCCTCCATGTGATCTCCATTTCTGTGGTTCTGTTCCCATTCTGGTTGTTTGCTTACTTTGTTTCTGTTTTCGTTTTTTAGGTTCCCTTGTTAATAATTGTGAGGCGGGTTTTTTTTTTTCATTTTACTGTTCATAGTTTTGATCTTTTTCTTAGATAAGTCCCTTTAAAATTTCATATAATACTGGCTTGGTGATGGTGAACTCCTTTAACTTGACCTTACCTGAATAGCATTTTATCTACCCTTCCATTCTAAAGGATAGCTTTGCTGGATAGAGTCATCTTGGATGTAGGTCCTTGCCTTTCATGACTTTGAATACTTCTTTCCAGCTCCTTCTTGCCTGCAAGATTTCTTTTGAGAAATCAGCTGATAGTCTTATGGGAACTCCTATGTAGGTAATTGGCTCCTTTTCTTTTGCTGCTTTTAAGATTCTCTCCTTATCTTTAATCTTGGGTAATGTAATTATGATGTGCCTTGGTGTGTGCTTCCCTGGGTCCAACTTCTTTGGGACTCTCTGAGTTTCCTGAACTTCCTGGAAGTCTATTTTCTTTGCCAGATTGGGGAAGTTCTTCATTACTTTTTCAAATAAATTTTCAATGCCTTGCTCTTCCTCTTCTCTTTCTAGCACCCCTATGATTCAGATGCTGGAACATTTAAAGTTGTCCTGGAGGTTCCTAAGCCTCTCCTCATTTTTTTAAATTCTTGTTTCTTCATTTCATTCTGGTTGAATGTTTCTTTCTTTTTTCTGCTCCAAACCATTGATGTGAACCTGGTTGCCTTCTCTTCACTGTTGGTTTCCTGTACATTTTCCTTTATTTCATTTTTCATAGCCTTCACTTTTTCCTCTATTTTGCAATCACACTCCATCAATTCTGTGAGCATCCTGATTACCAGTGTTTTGAACACTGAATCTGATAAGTTGGCTATCTCTTTGTCACTTAGTTGTATTTTTCCTGGAGTTTTGATCTGTTCTTTCATTTGGGCCATTTTTTTTTGTCCCAGCATGCCTGCTATGTAGTAAGGGGTGGAGCCTTAGGTGTTCACCAGGGTGGGGCCACCCTCATTGCTGCGCTGTGATGCTGTGTGGTGGGGAGAGGTCAGAGAGGGATGAGTGCTGCTTGCTCTGCTCTCAGCTGGTTTTCAGTCACTTCCCCCGCTACCCACAACCAAATTCAGCCCTTCTCGTGCTGATTTCCGGGTGGGTGGCCTTGTGTACATTCTAGGACCCTGTGGGTCTCTCCAACGAACTCTCCTGTGAGGCTGGGAGTTTCTCCCGATGCCACAATCCTCACAGGTTTCAGTCAGAGGTTTTGAGACTTTATTTTCCCACACTGAGACCCTGGGTTGCATGGTCTGTCTCAGTCCCCAGTTGTTCCTCCCAGTTTATCTGCACTCAAATGTGGGACTGCCAGTTCCACCAGCTGCTGCCTTGCCACAAGTTCTCTCTTCCCAGCTGCCTGTCTCCACCCTCTTATTGGTCTGGATAAATGTTTCTTCTTTAACTCCTTGGGTGTTGGATTTCCATAAAGTTTGATTTTCTGGCAGTTCTGGTTGTTTTTTGCTTTTAAATTTGTTGTTCTTCTTTTTGTCATGCAAGGAGGCACAATGTGTCTACCTATGCCTCCATCTTGGCTGGAAGTCCAAGTTCTCACATTTTAGTTGACCTCTTATTGTTACTCCCATCTCTGATTAACAGTGAAAAACATATATGGATCTCAGCCTCTTTTCTTACATTTTTCTCTCCAAAAATCACATAAGTCATTTGTGTACATAGTAAGAGCTTGTTGAAAGTTTGCAGAGGAATTTTTATCATAAAAATTTACATTTCTTAGTATTATAAATAGCAGACATCTTTGTTCTTAAAAATTCTTTGGACATCGGTCACTGGTAATTACTCTCCAACATTTTTTTCTGCAGACTCTAGCTAAATATTTTGTCATTTAATTCTCTTTCCCATCTCTCCCTTCTTCACAATTTTTGTTTCCACTGGTGTTTTGTTTTTATTGTAAACTCATGTTATTCATGATATAATTTTATAGATTCTATAATAACTGGGTTTTAAATGTGCTCTTCCCAGGATGATATTCTTATAGTTGGTGCTGAGTGGCCATCAATGCATGGCCATTTAAAATTAAATCTCAAATGGGCTTTTGCAGGTCATATGATGTGTGACAATTTGAAAAACGCACTCCTAATTCTCAGAAGATATACTACTTTTTATGCACTCAAATGTAAGGCTGAATTAATTAACATCCCTTGAATCTACTTTGTAGGCTGCTCATTTTCTGGTACACCCTTTCATTTTTAATATTTTGACTTTTTATGGGCATCTTTATTCTAACCCTTGTTGTACATGAGTCCAAGGTCATGTGTCCTTTTCCATGTATTCCTTTAAAACCCAAGACTCTGAGTAATAAGAACTGATAAAATTCATTAAGGTATTCACCAGTTTTACTAACTGCCTTCAAGTTTTCATTTCATTTTTGTCTTCAGTGCAAATTTCTTTTTGCCAGCACAGACATAAATTTAAGAAAAACCAAAAAAGAATATTTCAGTTAATTTTATTTTGTATGTAATATTTTGTAGAGTTTTCAGATTCCTGGTGTGTACCAGTCCCTCTTTTCTTTTATCACTTATCACTAATTCTCATTCATTTCATAGGCAGATCCACTCAATTTTCATTTTTATAGAAGGTCATTTTGTAAGTATTTCCTCAGAGTCTTACCTTCTTTACACAGAAAGCCCAAGGAAGTATTACATTAAGCAAAGACAATTGTGGCTCTAAAATAAATGTCTGTGACATCTATTAAAATACTAGTTCTTATTCCACTACATTGAGTTTTCTAAAATTTTACCCATAAATTATTAACATTGGCAAGTAGTAGTAATTTTTTTGTTTGGTATTTTATTTGAAGGATTTTAAAAAAGTATTTATTAATGTACCATACCTTCATTGGGCCTTATTTTAGTTTATCTCTTCAGTGTCAGAGTCAAAAGACTCTCTTGTAGGGATCATGTCAAGCTCCTTAAATCATTGCTGGCCAAAGTGTGGTCTATGGACTGATGTTCGTCCATAAACTTCTCGTTATGGTTCTTTGGTAAGTAAAATAAAGAAATGGAGAGCTTAGAAACTTCTACTATTTGACTTCACAGAGCTATCAAAAAATGTGGTAAGTGATCTAATTTTTTGGAGCAGGCAATGGACTGGCTATGCTGATGGGAAACCCATGTAATGATTTGTGTTTGGTGAAAACTGAGTGACAGGTATGCAGAGAAGGAATCTATTTTAGTCCATGCAAAATGGAAGTGGTAAGAGAAAAACTAACACTTTATAACCAATAGCTTAAGAAGGATTGGTCTAAATAATAATGTGCATTTTTCTACATTGAATTCAATTCAAATAGTTGTTGCTGGGGATCTATTCTGTTATTTAGAATATATTATGGATAAGGCTCAATTTAGATTTTGTTTTCTGAGTGGATAGTATGTTCAATCTGAAATTGTATACCTAAATCCCTTCCATGCATACCACATGTCACATAAAAATGAACAAATATTCAAGTTATAATCATAAATGTCTTGCTTTGTTGAGAATAAAATTCAAAGTACCTATACTGTTATCAATTAGTAATAGGCAAAGATAACATATAGTCTGCCATTGTTCAAAGGCAGTATAATTTGGGAATTGAGAATCCAAGCTAAAAATGTGTTATTTCAATTCCAAGATCTTCCACTTAATATCTGTGTGATGCTGGGTAATTTGCTTAAACTTTCTGAGCCCCACTTACCTTATCTGTCAAATGAGGATCATGGTAGTGGTCCCAGGTCATAAAATTGTTTGGAAAATACTCAGTTTATGATGTCATTTTTGTTAATAGTCCGTGCCTTTAGAGCAGAGGAGAATGCTATGGTAAGCCACATGTCTCAACAGCACACAGATGTTTGTTTGAGCTTTAATAGCAGATGAGAAAATGCAAGTATGAATGATTCAACTGTGTGTTTTTACTCTCCTTTTAGTTTTTCTAACTGAAAAGTGCTGTTTCCTGGCTCCTAAATCTTCTCCAAAAAGATCTCTGTATCTTTGTTCATCCCAATTTTCAAATGTCCTCCCTTGTCATCAGTCTTTATACAATAAACCTTTATTAAGTTCTTTCTAAGTACCAGGCAGTGTTATTGGCTCTTGGCATAAAGAGAAAAATCATGCTCTTTCTGGTTTTAAGGAGTTCACAATTTAGTGTTGGCTATCATATAGGTAATAAACATGGGTATTGTAAATGTTATATTAAATACATGAATGTGGTATAATAGGGGATTTAAAAAGAGCAGTCTCAAATTCTGTATGGGGGGTCATAAAATATTCTGTAAATTAAGTATTGCTTCAGTTGATCATAAAAATAAATGTGTTCTCCAAGAGGACTGGGCAAAAGAAAAAGCAGTGAAAGATGTGTTAGGTAGAGCTAGTATAAACTGGAACAATTCCATATAGGCACATAGAGAAGATTTTTCTTTTTAGAAGAGGAGGTTAGTGGGGGAAAAAACTCACAATTAGATCCAAAGCCTTGCCAATATACCACCCCTAATTTTTACAGTTCAAGAGAGAGCTCTACATAGCCCTCAGCATTTTCACTAGACTTTTCATTTTCAGAAAATCTTTGATTCACTTCATTCTTTTTCTTTTACTTTGCTGTGGCCAAAGAAACAATCAGGAGAAAAATCATAAGCAATTTATTAAACATCACACAGTAAAAATAAGCTGGCTGCTTGCTCAGAGTAGAGAAGCAAGTGAAGAAACATAACTAGCCAGGCATCAGGCAGAAGGCCAGTAACTGCTGAGCAAGAATGCCAGTGCAGGTCTGCAGCAAGCCAGGGAGCTGCAGATCAAGGGCTAGAACATGCATAGTACTGAAGGCAGCGCTTGAACATGATGAGGCAGGAGAGAATTTCTGCACTCAGTTAAGTGACAGTAAGTTGCCAAACTTTAGAAACAGTCCTCAGTGAAAACAATACTGCAGCAAATTATAAACTGAATATATTTAAATCTACTACTATTTTCTAGAACTTAGTTCTGATTTCCTTGAATGTCTTTTTAAGAAAAATAGGAATTGTATAAGCCAGAATTTTAACCATTCACTTTGCTCTTCTTTTCCTAAATTTCAGTCTCTTAAAGTATTATTCCAAGAGTCCCAATTTACAATGGTTCAACTGAATGACTTTTTGACTGTACACTGATACAGAAATGATATGCATTCATATGGGACACAGCATAGGCAGTCCTGAGATGGAAGTTCATAGCAATATAAGACTACATAAAAAAAAAGATTTCAAATAAACAACCTAACCCTACATCTACAAGAACTAGAGGAACCACAACAAACAAAGCCCAAAATGAGTAGAAAGAAGGAAGTAGTCAAGATCAGAGCAGAATTAAATAACACAGAGACTACAAAAACAGTTCAAAGGATCAATAAATCCAGGAGCTAGTTCTTTGAAAAGAGAAGTAAAATCAACAAGGCTTTAACCAGATACAAGAAAAAAAGAAAGAGGACCCTAGTAAGTAAAATAAGAAATGGAAGAGGAGAAATTACAGCACATAACACAGAAATACAAAGGATTGTAAGAAATTATTAAGAACAATTATATGCCAAGAAATTTGACAACCTGGGCAAAATGGACTAATTTCTTGAAAGGTATAATTTTCCAGAACTGAATAAAAAAGAAGCAGAAAACCTGACTAGACTGATAACAACTAATGAAACTGAAGCAGTTATCAAAAAGCTCCCAGCACACAAAAACCCTGGACTAGACATTTCACCATAGAATTTTACTAAATATTTAGGGAAGAGCTAACACCTATTCTTCTCAATCTATTCTAAAAAATTCAAGAAGAGGGAAGACTCCCAAACTCCTTTTTATGAGGCTAGCATTATCCTAATTCCAAAACCAGGCAAAGATACAACAAAGAAAACTACAGGCCAATATTGTTGATGAACATAGATACTAACATCCTTGGCAAAATATTGGCAAATCAAATCCAGCAATACATATGCCATGATCAAGTGGGATTCATCCCAGGGATGCAAGGATGGTATAATATTCACAAATCAATAAACATAATACACCACATAAACAAAAGAAGACAAAAATCACATGATCATATCAATAGATGTTGGAAAAGCTTTTGATAAAGTACAGTGCCCATTTATGGTAAAAAACAGTTGACAAAGTGGAAATAGAGGGACATACCCCAACATAATAAAGGCCACATATGAGAAACCTACAGCCAACATCATACACAATGGGCAAAAATTAAAAGCTTCCCCACTAAGATCAGGAACAAGACAAGGGTGTCCACTTTCACCACTTCTATTCTGCATAGTATTGGAAGTTCTAGCCACAGCCATCAGACAAGAAAAAGAAATAAAAGGTGATTTCCAACCAAGGTGTAGGTATAGGAAGAAACCCTTCGCTTCCTCGCACAACCAAAAGGAGGATAGCAACCAATCTGAAATCAAATAAACAACCAGAAGTGCCAGAAAATTTATAACGAATATTTCAAAAATTTATATGGAACCAAAATGACCCTGAATAGCTTCAGCAATCTTGAGAAAGAAGAACAAAGCAGGAGGGATCACAGTACCTGATATCAAATTACATTACAAGGCCACTGTATCAAAAGTCTGGTACTGGCATAAGAACAGACACATAGATCAATGGAACAGAATAAAGAGCCCAGAAATAAACCCAAGTCTCTATGGTCAATTAATATTTGACAAAGGGGGCAGGAACACAAAATGGAGAAAAAATAGCCTCTTCAACAAGTGGTGTTGGGAGAACTGGACTGGTACATGGGGAAAAAAAAAACCAACAACTAGACCACCAACTTACACCATATACAAAAGTAAACTCAAGATTGATAAAATACTTAAATATTAGTCATGATGCCATAAAAGTCAGTCCTAGAGGACAGTAAAATTTCATATATCCCATGCAGGAATATTTTTGCTAATATATCTCTAGGGCAAGGGAAATAAAGAAAATAATAAAGAAATGGTACTACATCAGATTAAAAAACTGCTCTGTATGACCAGAGAAAATATCATCAAAATTAGAAGGAAACCAACTGTATGGGAAAACATATTTGCCAATGGTACCTCAGACAAGGGTTTGATCTCCAAAATAGATAAAGAAATCACACAACTACACTCCAGCCAAAGAGTGTTTTTCAATCCAACTAAAAAATGTCCAAAGGACCTGAACAGACACTTCTCCAAGAAAGACATACAGAGAGCCCATAGACATATGACAGAATGTTCAGTAACAGTATCCATCAGATAAATACAAATTAAAACCACAATGAGATACCACTTCACACCACTCAGAATAGCCATCAATAACAAATTAACAAACAAGTGTGGCAAGGTTGTGGAGAAAAGGGAGCCTTAGTTCACTTTGACGGGAATGCAGACAGGTAAAGCCACTATGGAAAACAGTATGGAATTTCCTCAAAAAACTAAAAATGGAACTGCTTTTTGATCCAGTGATACTACTGCTGGGAATATAGCCTAAGAATCCTGAAACACCAATTCAAAAGAACCTATGTACCCCAGTGTTCACAGTAGTGCAATTTACAGTTGCCAAGTGTTGGAAATAGCCTAAGTGCCCATCAGTAAATAAGTGGGTCAAAAAACTGTGGTACATTTACACAATTGAATGCTATGCAGCAGAAGGAAAGAAAGAATTCCTACCCTTTGCAACAGTATGGATGGAACTGGAGAGCATTATGCTAAGTGAAATAAGCCAGGTGGCAAAAGACGAGTACCATATGATCTCACCTATGAGAGGAACCTAATCGACAAAACAAACAAATGAGCAAAACAGAAGCAGAGACATGGAGACATGGAACAAACTGGCAGTGACCAGTGGGGAAGAGAGAGGGGGAAAGTGGGGGAAAGAAGGGGAAGGGCCTAGTCAAGGAACCTGTGTAAAGGACCCAACTACATGGACAACAGGGAGGATTTACTGTGGGAGCTGTGGAGGACAGTGCAGGTCAAAGCAACAAGGAAAAAATTGGGACAACTGTAATAGAACAACAATAAAAAAATGAAGATTTTAAAAAATGCTCTACATTCAATAGAAACTATGTTTTAACATTTGAATTTGGATCTTTTCCAAGGTAAGCAATGATACTCTGCAGTGTGTGTATCGTACTAGACATTTTTGCCCACCTATAGGCTAATGCAAGTGCACTGAGTACATTTATGATTGGCTAGGCTAAGCTGTGATGTTCAAGTTTACAACATTTTTAACTTATGATGGGCCTATCATAGCAGCTCCATGGTAAATCAAGAAGCATCTTATACAATAATGCTTTTGTTTCTAATCTATATTGCTAAGGCCAAGTAAAAAAAAATAAGAGGGCAAAGCTGGTTTACACAAATGAACTAGTTGTTCCCCTTATGTGCTCATCTACTAACATTAACTCGTTTTTACATTCAACCTACACATGTAAACACACATGGGTACTTACAAACATGCACTTCAACACTTAGAATAAGTTATTTTAGATGCCCTCAACTAATATTCTAAAATTGAGTACCTGCTTTTGTATCTTTGCCAGAAAACTGGAAAGAGAGGGAGGGGAATGTTCTAATTTCAGCTTTATTTTGTGAAAAATTTCTCTGGCTGTCATAAGTCACAGTGGAGAATAGAAAAGGAGGCCTCTACAAAAACTGGGTTTTGTGTGACTCACACATACTGCATTTTTAATAACAGAAACTGAAATGCATTATTCAGAATTCAATGTTGTCCAGCAATTCGGCTCTGCTATAGATCTTCCTGCTTCTGGTAAGTCTGTTGTCTACAATAATTCAAATTCATTTTGTGATCAATACTAATGACCAAGATAGTATTTGTGTACTAAGTAGAATGCAGTAAACTAGCACAAGTTTTTATATATATATATACATATATATAGCACACATACAGTCATATATATGATTATGACTCACATATAATATATAATGCATAAAGTATAATATATAGTATATAATATATAATATATGGTAATATGTGTGTGTGATATATCTAGATAGATAGATAGATATGTCCTCACCCAAGGACATTTTCATTTGCTTTTTGAGAGAGAGAGAGAGAAGGGAGAGAGAAACATTGATATGAAAGAAGCATCCATTGGTTGCCTTCCTACGCACACAGACCAGGGATACGTGTTAGGACCAGGGATCTCCTGTGTCCAGATCGGGGGGTTGCATGCCTACACCTGGACTGGGAATGAACCCACAACCTAGGTATGTGCCCCACTGGGAATTGAACCCACAACCTTTTGGTTACAAGAATGCTCCAAACACTGAGCCACACCGGCTGGGGCAGAGTAACATATTTTAATGGTCAAATACTTCTGAATCAGTATTTAGTATGAGCTCTCCCAATGGTTATCTAAACATATCTAGCCATTTTTATTTTAGTTTTCTCTTATGAGAGTAATATTGCATTTACACAAGGGAGGCACTTCATTTTGAGTAACAATACATAGTCCTCAATGTTACTTTTTTTAAAATTAAACTTTATCGTATTTTTGCCATTACCATTTAGTCCCCTTACACCCTCCTCCCCCCAGCAATCACCACACTGTTGTCCACGTCCATGAGCCCTTTTTCCTTTTTGCTCAATCCCTCCACCCCCTAACTTGCCTGGTAGAATGACCTTGTGCATTAGGTGTCCTGTAGGGTCCAGTGGCACAGCCTCCCCAATCACCTGAGCTGCATACTCCGGTGTGCCTGCTGTGTGGGCTGCGTATACCTTCTTGTTGTAGTTGAGCCTTGATTGTTGTAGGCACCTCAATGGGAGGGATTTGCCCTAGATTGATGGCTGCAATGACTGTTTGCTACCAACATGGAGAATCAGCTGGGCAGGGACAATCCCACAGAGAAGTACTTACCTCAGTAAGGCTCTGGTACCTGCTGAGTCTACTCTTTGAATGTGTTCCTTATGAAGAAGGTTGGCTGATGCTTTGATGTGGTCTGAAACTTTCCACTGGGTGTACTGGCTCTGGGGTCTCCCAGGAGGTACAGGCCAAGGTCAATTGCCACCTGCGTCCTGCCCAAGGCCAATTGGCATGAGCTACAAAGTGATCTGTAGATAGCTGATAATTGTGCTGGACTTGGAGGTTCTCAGGAGAGGCCAAGCCATAAAGCAAGGCTGGCTTGCAATTGTGCAGGACCTGCGGCCGCTTACCAAGGGGTAGGCTGCAAGCCAAGACCAGGTTGCTTCTTGTTTGAGAGATTTTAGGAAAGTATGAATCATGAGCCAATATAAGCACTTTGTATAAAAATGGCACTGGAAAATGCTTGGGTTGGGACTGCAAGTTGAGTGGGGTTTGGTCTCAGGAAATCTTCAGGGGAAGGCGAACTGTGTTGGTCAGGTTGATGGAGATTCAGATATGATGCTGGCCTGCCAGCTCTGTGGGGGAAGGGCCCGGAAAGGAACAGTGGCCTCTCTCAGCACTTTTGTCTGAGAAAAAGCTGCTCCTCTAGCTCTTGCCTGATGCCAGAAAACTCATCTTTCAGGTAAGTCTCGGGTGCTTCAGTGCTGGAGCTCAGAGTGAATAAGTTCAAGTAAGTCCTTGCATGAGCCTTTTTAAAGGAATGACTAGGACTCCAAATGCCCTGCATCCCACTCAGCCAAATCCAAGCTGGTTTTCTGCACCCAGAAGTTATGGGGTCTTCTCTTTCTGGCACTGGAACCCTGCACTGGGGGTTTGGGTGTGAGGCTGGGTCCTCTTGTTCCTCAGGTGGACCTCTGCTGCTGAAATATCCTTTGCAACCTTTATTTGCAACAAGGGGTTGCTGGACCACCCTATTCTGTGTCTCTGCCCCTCCTACCAGTCTTGGTGTGATGTGGCTTCTTTTTTACATCCTTAGTTGTAGAACTTTTGTTCAGCTAATTTCAGGTGGTTCTGAACGATGGTTCTTCCATAGTTCAGTTGTCATTTTGATGTGGTTTGGGGAGGATCGAGTACCACATTTACCTACTCCACCATTTTTTTTAAAGATTTTATTTGTTTATTTTTAGAGAGAGGAGAAGGGAGGGTGAAAGAGAAGGAGAGAAACAGCAATGTATGGTTGCCTCTCACGTGGCCCTCACTGGGGACCCGGCCCGCAACCCAGGCATATGCCCTGACTGGGAATCGAACCGGGATCGTCTGGTTCCCAGCCCGCACTCAATCCACTGAGCTACACCAGCCAGGGCCCTACTCCACCATTTTGACCAGAGCTTGAGACTCCTTCTCAAAAGCAGCAACGGAGCTGTTATTAAGTCTTAAAAATTCTTGAAGCTAAGGGATGATATATTTAGAGATAATGTCATTCATTGTCAGTCAGCTAATAAGGTGTATAATCTCAACTTTTCAAGATGAAACAATACATTTTTAACATGTACTTTTTCATATTTATAAACCTGAACTACCAGAGCATACTATTGGGTTGGCCAAAAAGTCTATTTAGTTTTTTTCCATAAAATAAAAGACATATTTTTCATTTTCAGCAATAACTTTATTGATATGGATACTTTGAGTAAGTCAGCTAACTTCTGCTATTGGATTGTGTTGGGTAGAGGCCAGGGGTGCTGCTAAACATCTTCCAACGCATAAGACAGCCCCACAGCAAAGAACTGTTTGGCCAAAATGTCAGTAGTACTAAGAAACTTCACAAACCACTTTTGAGAGTTTGATTAATCACAGAACCTTCTCCATACATTGCACAAATCTTTTTTGGTGTTTCAGTTGCATTTTTACCTTTCTTGAAATAATAAAGCATAACACACCAAAAATGTTGAATGCTTTCTTCCATCTTCAGTATTAAAATGGCTGCACAAAAATTCACCAGTTTTGATGTTTCTTTTTTTAAATTCATGCTGCTATGACAGCTGACACAATACAATCTAACAAAATTGTTTCAAATGAAGTTAAAGACAGCTAAGCACTACTAGAGCTATTGTATGGAAAGAAATAAATGAATTTTTTGGCCTACCCAGAACCAGTCCAATAGTCCCTGCTCTTTGACAACTATATACATATAAAAAATTATATCAAACCTGCAGTCAAAAATTTTACTCAAGATTCAAGTTGGCTACTTGCTACTTGCTGTGTGTTTAAGTCCTTTATCTGAGCTGAGCATCGTTTTCCTAATTTGTGAAAGAGAGGTTATAATAATCCCTACTTCAAAGATTCCTGTGATTCAAATAAAATAGAGTAATTAATTCATATGCTTTGTAAGTGATATCATAAAACCTTGTACAGGGTAAGTTTTATAATTAATGTTAAGGTTTGTTTTCATTTTTACCTCTAAATATTTCTTCTATCACTTTGAAGCGTGCTTTCAATATCAAAGTTTACAGTGATTAATTGTCAGTAACTTAGACTTTCACCTGCCTTATGTTTGATAAGTTTTTTCAATAAACTTATATAAAAATAATGCATTTTTAAAAGTTAAGAAAAGTAATCAGCAGAAATTTAGAACACTTACCTTGTATAGAGATAGCCCTTCCACCAAGATAGTATGATCTGAAAGCTCTACACATTTAGTATTTTGTATCCCTGCTTATTTCTATTCAAGAGTGACCCTCACAAGTTCATGGTCCAGAGTACCTTGTAATTAGGAAAAGAATAAATAAAATAACATATGTAAATGCTTAGTGAAAACTGAAATCTGATAATGTGTCTCTAGTATATGGGAACATAATCTCATGAAGTAAATGGTGACATGCTAGCACCGAGCAAATCGTCTCAAAGTGCTAGAGAAAAAAACAAAAGACAGAAAGACTTACAAAGTTCAAAAGTGATGCACTTACATTGATTGACAGGGGCATAAAATTTTTATTCTTTATAGGGGACACCCTACAGTAAAGAATATCTTTTCCATGCCCGGCTGGTGTGGCTCAGTGGATTGAGCACGGGCTGGGAACCAGAGGGTCCTGGTTCAATTCCCAGTCAGGGCACATGCCTGGGTTGCGGGCCAGGTCCCCGTGAGGGCTATGTGAGAGGCAACCATACATTGTTCTTTCTCCCTCCCTTCTCCTCTCTCGGAAAATAAATAAAATCTTTAAAAAAAAAAAGAATATCTTTTCCAAAAAATATAATTACTTTTAATCATGCATTAAACCCTCTCATGTGGGGGGAGTGGGGAGATGTATCCATTCTATTGATTCTGAAATATATATATATATATATATAAAACTTTGAGTATGTTATTTATATATTCCAAAACCAATAGAATATATATATCCATATATATAGTTATTAAAACTATATATAAAACTTGTCTATCTAGTTTGTAATTTGTTGTCTGCATTTAAAGATGTAATAAGTATCACCAGACTAACGTGATTAAATCCCTTTTCCTGAATTCAACCCATTTTTCCTTCAATCCCCAATCTCTTTCTCTCTTTCTATATGTGTATACATATACATATATGTGTATGTATATGTGTATATATAATTGTGTATATATACATATAGCAATAAAACAATCACATAGAATGATACACCATTCTCAGCATTTGAGGACTCAATATATATAATATATATTTTATATGTGTATGTGCATAAAGAGATTTACTATAGGCAATTGGCTCACATGATTAGGGAAGCTGAGAAACCCCCAGATCTGAACTTGGTAAGCTGGAGACCCAGGAGAGTCAATATATATCATTAGCTTCAGCCTGAGTCTGAAGGCCTGAGAACCAAGAGGGCCAGTGCTGTAAATGCCAGTAGAAAAGTCAGCAGGCTTGAGACCCAAGAAGAACTAAAGTTTCAATCCAAGTCCTGAGGCCAGAAGAGGCCAGCGTTCCAGCTCAAACAGGTAGGAGGTCTAACTGACCCTGTTAGCCTTACTGTTCTATTCAGGAAAGTCTTCAACTGATTGGACAAGGATCACATTTGGGAGGCAATCTGCTTTACTGAATCTATGGATTCATTGTTAATCTCATCTAAAAATACCCTCACAGATACACCCAAAATAATGTTCGACCAAATATCTCAACACTCTGTGGGCCAGTAAAGTTGACACATAAATTAATCATCATAATTATCAAAGATTTAAAGTCATGAGACTGTATGATGAAGTTTCCAAAGAAATGGTACAATAACTAAACTCTAGGAACTCTAATAGTTTGAAGGCTCTAAAGATTAGGGATATTAACAAAAGAGTTTTAAAATGAGTATTGAGTAAAGCAGGAGAGAACCAAATAGTGGTTCCGAAAGGCCAAATGACATAGTTCACAAAGTTGCGATTCAGCAGCTGTGCTAAAAGCAGTGGTTACAGTGAGGACAGAGATTTAGCGCTCAGGACACGGAGATGTGGTTCAAGAGAAGATAGCAGCTCTTCTACTTCTGGACATGATGGAACAAAAGGGCGGGACTTACCAACTTCACCTCTGCCATAAATAACTAGAAACCCGGATAAAGTGTGTAAAACAATTGCTTTTTAAACATTGAGTAACAAGTATCACAAAACTGTCATTCCTGAGAAAAGGGAAATAGAACATGCGAACCCTATAATTCCATTGGCTTTCTGCCTGAGCCATTTTCCAGACCAAAGTGCAAAGAGGAAAAGTCCACAAGGAGTTGAGAGTAAGTGGAGTTCAGGAAATGCATGCTAACAAGTTGATGCACAAACTTGAAAGGATAAGCTAATAGTCAACTTACTTAGTTGCCTTCCAGAATTTGTAGACATGGAGAAATATGCTCAGCATTTGAGGACTCAATACTCTTATCTTTAAGGAAGAAAACAGCTTTCCAGTACACCGATCTGTACAGCAGTCAGTCCACTTCACCTCCATTATTGTTGGAGCCGGTCATGGAGCTCAGGAGTAGGGCGGTGTCAGCTGGGATTAACAACAAATGGAAGTTAGAAAGGACAGGCCACTGAGCAGACAGGGACTGTAAGCCTGAGAGCCCTATTCTTATCTGTGGTTGGTCTGGGCATAAAAAAAATGCAACATGATATACGACATACATACACTCACGTGCCCTTCTCTTGGCCGTTGTGACGTGCACAGCCATCCTTAGTCTATCATAGAGTGGTGTATCAGAATTCAACCAGAAAAACGGTTCTGCCGCAAGTACCACAAGAATAAGGGAGCTAGTATAAGAATATGAGTTCACGTGAATATGAGAGAAACTGGGGGAATAAAGGTCAGGAAGGGGAGTTTGAGTAGTAAAGATCCAGTCACCAACCACATCAACCACGTGGGTGAAAACGGCAGAGCTTTGGTGTCTGGGCATGAAGTGGGGTCCTCAGACGTGCGGTTATGAAGAGAGGTCTATAGAGACTGCTGCTTGCGGGAGTGCCGGTGCCCCTGAAGAAGCTGCTATCTCTGTGGCCTGGAGTCAGGCATGGAGAGTGGGCATGGTGCTGCTGTTGATGGTCAAGACCAGCAATCAGGAAGAAAGGATGGGTGAGAAGTAAGAGGAAAACAGGAGAAAATTGGGCCCTGCTGGACACATCAGACCTGCTGGTTATATGTATGACCACCAAAACTGCTGACAATAATGGCTTCTGCTCCCTTTCCTCCTTCCACGTGTAGTGTGAGTTACTCTCCTGGCCAGCTTTAACCTAAATCTTAACCTTATACAGGGACAGTGTGACGACACAGGATGCAGTACAAATGACCAGAATAACTGTTTGCATGATATGAAATAGTTTGTTGGCGGTTTGACAGGAGGGGGTGTCATGATGCTGAGTGTATGTGGGAATAACAGAAAATGAAACTGTGGAAGAGTGTTACCTATACAGTGATCTTATGGTAGTTATGTAAGACCTCTAACAAGCGGTATGTGAGTTGAGCTTTTGTCTGTTTTAAAAGACAGAAGTGACAAACACATAATATTAAAAAAAATGCAGGTAAAATAATCAGGTCATTTACCATACTTACTACATGCCAAACACTACCCCAAGTCCATATGTATATCAACTCACTTAAGTCTAACAACAAACTATTATTATTTCCATTACACTCAGGAGGCAATAGAATGGAGATATTAAGCAAATTGTCCAAAGTCACACAACTAGTAAGTGGCTAAAACAGGATTTGAATCCAGGTAGTAGAGTGTGCTGGTAACAATACTGGTAAATTGTCACATAGAAAAAGATGAAAGACATTGCAAAAGAGGAAATGTATGAGGTATAACTTGGATGTAATCAGGTAGTAGATCAACAGGATAATAAATGGACTGATTTTGATTCAGATTGAGGAGTTCATAGATAATTTGAAGACAGAGACTTCTTACAAAAATGTTAAAAGGCATTAAATAAATCTGTGCATTTCTGAGCTTAAAATGTGTTCTCATGATAAAATTATTGGGATTGTAAGGCAAAGAAAAACTTGGAAAGTATCATAATAGTCCGATTACATGTAAAATTCAGCAGTGAGAACATTTAGATGTGTTATTTAGGGAGAAGTAAACTTGTTTGGTTACTAACCTGAGCCTTTTTACCCGTTTTCACCTTTAAAAATCCTGTTTACCTGAAACCCATCCCCCACCTCTGGGCTCAAAATCAGCCTCAAATATTCGCTCCCTCATGAAGCTTTTCCTTCTTTCATTCAGTAAATCTAGACATTCTTTCCTCTGGGTTTTCAGAGTAAGTACTTTGTTCACACTTCTATCTTAGGTATAATTATATTGACATCTGTAATGTGTGCAGTGGATTTTGTAGTGAACTATTTGGATGTCCCTGCAGGACTAAGACACTTGCTCCTCTAGCTGGGGGAAGGTTACCTCCTGACAACTTACCACTGTGTCCCTCTTCGAGAATAGTTCTCAGCTGAATGAAACTGCCTCACCCTCTTCCCCAGGGAACCCCACATTCAATAACTGTTTGATGCCGGAGTACAAAGGCCTGGCCCATTTGCTCCAACTGGGAGTCACTGTTGAGAGGCATCCAAGCTTCAGAAGTCCTTGGAGGATTGACTGAATTTGCAGTTGCTACTACAATATAGTTTCATTTCACTTTCTGCCCAATGCTGCTTCTGTAATTGTAACTAGACACTCTAATAAATCTGATGTATACAATTCTCTAGTTTCCTAAAGAAACAGACCATAACCATGTATCTGTCTTTACAATTAGACTATATTTTTCAAGAGAAAAGACAATTTCCATTTTTTTCCATGGAATAACTTGTATGTAGCTAACATTTTGGGTGCCTGCTATGGCTTCGGGACCACGATCTATAATTCTTTATTACAGTGCTTGAGATAGGTGGTGCTATATTTCAGGGATCCAAGACCCACTGATTATACAATGCTTCATTAATTTTTAATAGTTGTTAAGAATGAAACATGATTATATCACAGCATGCAATATCCTTTTTAAGCACATACAAATATGTACTCTTATCTACTTTTTAACATTTGAACCCCTTTTTCTTACGGTCAATGTAACCAATGTCTTGAATGCGTTCAACCTTCAGGAATTATCAGTGATACACTGATATCCATAATCAGTCATGTGACTAATTTAGCACCTTCCAGATTAACACCAAAATTCAAAAGCAATACAGGGTTTGTTTTTTTTTTACGGCATTTTTTAAATTGTGAGACTCATTCCTTAATGGAAACTGTCTTTTCCTGAAATGTAAACACCGCATTGGTGTTTAAATCTGGAAAAATCAGATTTCTTATATTGAATTAATAAATGAATAAATTGATTGATCTAAGTTTGAGGAATTGAAGACAAAATACCATCTAAAGATATTTCAGACCAGCGCATTGTGATGTTAAAATTCAGTTCTGTATAATGTTAAAAGAAAAGTGACAGATTACTAGAGAATTGACATTAGTCTGGTGACTTAAAAAGGAGAATATAGGATGATAAGATAAATCTCATTCTTGAGACCTGGAGAAATTTAGGCTGAATCAAGAATAATTTGGCAAGCCAGAAGAAATTGTGTGGACTAAGGAATATGAAGATCTGTGTACAAGTCTGTGTGTATTAAATTCAAAAATATGAAAATTAGCATATTCATTTGGAAACTTTGTAGGTGATGGATTTTTTTCATGAGTATTTTAAAAATCAAGTGGGCATATTATACCTGAAAGAAAAAACATCATCAGAGACTCATGACTTCACCTCTGGGGATTTAAACGTTAGCTATTCCAGCAAGAAACACAGGCACAAGGGTCCTTAGGCAATGCCTTGTTTCAAAGTGCGGCAGATTATATTGCAGGCATTCATCAGGCTTCTGTGTTACAAAGCCTGTACAACTGCTTAAGGCTATGAGGGCTTATTTAGAAAATGTAAATGTACATTTATTTTACATAGTCTCCTAGTAGAATAGTTTTACTATTTAAAAAGTATTTTAGTAATGATTTTTTAAATAAAAGATGAATTTGTGATTCCTGAGTTCAATGAAAATAGCTTGGCAAGCTTGTCCATACCTATTCATAAACTTTGGATTTAAAATAAATGTAGACAAATCCTAGGTGAGGCTAGTTGATAATATTTAGCAGGAATCTTTGCACAGTCAGGAATATTGCACAGAAAGCATTTGTGATCTCTATGTGAGAAATGATGTTACTATCATACTGTGAAAAAAGGTTCATCTGGTGATGATTGTCATTTATCACTATTCATTCTTTTATTTTAAATAAATTAAAATGTACACTCGTGGAAAATATAATTATGTTTATATAATTACATATAAATTAATACAAGAAGTGTAGAGTAGCCTAGACAATAAAACAAAATAATTTTCTTCTTCAAATTTTAGCAGAATTTGCACACTTGGTGAAGAGTGAAAGTTCCTTTGACTGTGTTCCTGAATTTGTCTGATATCTGATTGACTTTAGGAGCTTGTTTACTGCGGACAAGGGCGAGCTGGTAGACAAGTGAAGCAAAATGACATCCAATTCCAGCTAGACTTGGATAAGGATTAAGAACTATCTGATATAATGGTCATAAATAATGACTGAAAGTTCATTTCAATTGTTGTCAAAACTTTTCTAGAGTGTAAAATTAGTATTTGAAGACAGACCCTAAACAAACACAAATTTGAATCAATTTTCTTCCTAGAAATAGCCAAAGTGAGGCTGAACACTTATGAAGAGGCCCTGCCATAGACATTCCCCTTTATGTGATGAAAAGACTGATTCTTATACAGTTAATCATCTTGCCGTACGATTACAGAAAACATCTCCATTATATCAACAACAAAGCAATAAAATTAATGTATAAAAGAGAATTTCCAAGAGCCTATGTCTCTACTATCCAAGTCAAAAATACCTTTTTTTTCCTTTTTATTGAATTTATCTCCAGAGGCTAAAGGAAACATCTTGAGTCTTTCAACTTTATTCTCCCTTTATACTGATGTAAATATGAGAAGAATCTTCTCCAATGTTGCCTAGAGTCCGTAAATAACCTCACCGCTCAGAAGGATACCAAGGACATTGTAGGACCCAATGGAGTGCAAATATGTGGGAAAGCACCATCACTATGATATTCGGAATATCTCAAAGTGTATGGATATTAACCAATATGCTTCTGTATAACATAGTGCCAAGAAATAAGACAGGAATTCGTTATCCTAAACTTTTTAATTTAAAATAATAGTAGATTCACAGCCAGGTGCAAGAAATAAAACAGAAGGACAGTTTACTCAGTTTCTCCCTTTGGTAACATCAAAGTTATCATAAAATATCACAATCAGAATATTGACATTGTTACAGTCTAGATACAGACAATTTCTTTCCCCGCAAGGATCCTTCATGTTGACCTTGGATAGCCAAACACACTCCTATCCTGTCCCTAACTGCTCCTTAAACCTTGGGAACCAACCATCTATTTTCCATTTCTATGATTTTGTCATTTAAAAAATGTGACATAACTTGAATCATAGTCAGTAATTGTTTCAAATTGTTTTTTTCCCCTCAAACTAATTGTATGGAAAGTCATCCAAGCTGTGCTCGTCAATAATTCATTCCCTTTTATTTCGCATTCCATGGTGTGGGCAGACCGCAGTTGGCTTAACCAGTCACCCACTGAAAGACATCTAAGTTTTTCTCCATTTTTTGGCTATTATACATGAAATCCCTATGAAACACTCATGTACTAGTATTTGTGTGAATGTAAGTTTTAATTTCCTGGAATAAATGTCCAAGAGTGCAATTGCTAGGTTGTATGGTAGTTGCGGGATTAGGTTTTTTAGAGACTGAAAAATGGTTTTACAAAGTGACTATCATTTTACACTCCCTCCAGAATGTATGAGTGATTAAACTTCTTCACATCTTCACCAGCATTTCGTGTTGTGTGCTTTTTATTTATAAACATATAAATGCACTTATATTTTATATGTAAAAATAAAAATATTTTATATGTATATAAATACATATTTTAAAAACTACTTTTAATTTTGTCATTATAGGAATGTAGTGACAGTTTACTTTGTATTTTATATTTGTAGTTTATATTTGCATTTTTTTTTCTTTAATTTTTCTTTATTGTTTTAGAGAGAGAGGAAAGGGGGGAGAGAGAGAGAAAGGAAAATATTGACACAAGAATCAACCCATGAACACACAAAAGAGTAGAACAACAAACTGATGACTCTCTCTATCACTCTCTCTGTCTATATATATATATATATATATATGTGTCTGAGTGTGTGTGTGTGTATACACACACACACATACATATACATTTCTTTAATGGTTAGCAATTTGAATAACTTTTTGTGTGTCATTTGAATATTTTTTGTTGAAATGTCTTCATATCTCTTACCTATACTTACTTAAATTAAAATTTCTTACTATTGAGTTTTAAGAGTTCTTTATATATTCCAGATAGTCATCCTTTGTTGAATTGTGGTTTGCAAAAATTGTATGCCATTTTATAGCTTACCTTTCCATTCTCTTAATGTAGTCTTTCTCAGAGAAATTTTTTTTATTTTAATGAGATTCAGTTGATCAATTTTTCCTTTATGCATTATGTTTTGGTGTCAATGAATAACTTAATAGTGGAGAAATCTGATAAACTATCTCAGTCAGCTTATCAAAGTCAACATCAACAATGGTTACACAGGTTGAAAGTATGTACCCTTGATAATAATGTGATGAAAATTATGCTTTATCTCTGTGGGTCCTTTCCTAAAAAAAACACACACTCAAGTCTTATCATGAGAAAAACATCAGACAAATCAAATTTGAGGGACATTCTACAAAAACCCGTCAAGGTCATCCAAAACAAGGAAAGTATGAGAAACTGCCACAGCCAAGAGGAGCCTGAGAAGACATGGCTACTGAGTGTAATATGCTCTCCTGGATAGGATTATGGAACAGAAAAAATACACTAGGTAAAACTAAAGAAAAATTAGCAAAACATATTTTTGTTAACTAGAATTTATCGATATTGGTCTATTAGCCATAGCAAACATACCATACTAATGTAAGATGTTCATAATAAAGAATTCTAGAAGTGGGTTGTAAGAACTCTCTGTACTATCTTCACAATGTATCTATAAACATAAAACTTTTATAATATAAACATTTTATTTTTAAAAATGCATATACATTTTTCCAGTTCTATTCACTGAAAATACCTAGAAACAACTCAATAACTAGAATCACTAGCGTCCAGTGAGACAAGAGTTACAGAATTAAAAAATGTTTCCTGTGCTACAATTGTGTGATAAGTATTCAAATGATCTTCATTATTCTCTCTTCTTTTCCATATATTTAAAATATTCAAATTTAAAACCTAAAGAACATGCATAGACCTTAAAATAGAAATATTTCTTAATGGATATTGTCTTTTATGACCTGAGGTTATTTATAGTTGGGCCTAATTGGACTGGTATCATCTGCACATTAAATAAATATAGTCACCCATTCCAAAGCATGTAGGGGAAAACACCCTTTCTCTCTTGGAACGACTTGTCAATCAAATTTATTTTGTCTAATGAAATATCACAATAATTTTCAAGGAAGTTATTTTACCCAGGAATATTGAAACCTACTTCTTCAATTGGATAGTTTGTTGGTTAACACTTTATAGAAGCAGTCCACAAAACTACTCTCTTCCTTTCTATTGCATAGCTAAAAGTTTGCTTTTTTGGTAGACAAAATGTGTAAGTACAATGAGCTATTTTATAAATGGAAATGCAGATGGTGCCAGGAACAAAGTAGGCAAATTTTGTTCTGATTTCTATTGTTGTAGCCACAGGTAGATGTGTACCTCATGGACAGGAACTGCTTGCGGAATGCCAGAGCCAATGGTTGCTCAGCGTCCTGTGTAAGTGCCCGTGAGACCATCCCAGTTTCTCGTTGATTCTTCCTCTGGGCACCAGCCTCCTCCTGATTCTGTTATCTCAGATTTGACTCATATTTTAATGTTATTCACATTTTTTAATGTTTTATTTTGGAATTTTCAAACATTGATAAAGCAGAGAGATATATTGATCATTCAGTTTTATACATTATCGTGACAGCTAATTATTTTTATCTATAACCCATGCCAGAGTAAGCCGTGAGGGTACTTGGTAATTCCTCTAAGCCTTTTCAATGATCAGAACTAGAAAATATTTTTCTTTTATTATAGAGTCAGACTGGTTGCTACCCATAAGCTTGGGGGGGAAATTTTATGTGAGACATGAAAGACTGGTTTGGGTGTCATGAAAATTTCATGGGAAAGAAGCTACCACTTTACATTATTAAATGTGATTCTTTTAAGGAAGTGCCACTCCAAAAAACATCCAGTTTGTTCCTTCACATTTAATGCCGTGTTGTTTCAGTTAGATTTTCTACATAACATTTTTCACTTTTTAGTGTTTGTGCTGAAAATGCAATTTTCAAAAAAATAGTGAACAAGAATACAAATGAATTTTAAAAATAACAAACAACAATATAAACAAATTCCTCTATCCCCAACCAGTATGCACTTTCAATTTTTGTATGTGGTCCTTCATTATGTAAAGAAGACCTACAAGGTCAGATAGTACAGATTTTCTATTTTTCACATCACTGAACTAACAAAACTACAGAATGTCATTTTATTAAAATGTTAGAGGAAAAACCCTTTCTTTCCTATTTATTCTACTTTCATAAGAATTGCCTTTTCTTCTGCACTTCACTGAAATATGAAAACCATGTTCCCATATCAAGTCACGCTCCTGTAGCATGCATGTATCCATCCTCTACTAGATTGTGATGGGAACACTCTATAGTCCGCACATTGCATTGCACACCTACAGATGCAGATTACCCAAGCAAAAACTAGCTGACAAACTTGTAGAATATAATTTGGTTGACATATTCAATAGTTGTATATATTTCTACATATTTTGTAATATACAAACGTGATTATTTTTTCCCCAAATGCCTTGGGTGTTTTATGCTTACAAAACTATTAAGCATTTATTTTTTCAAACCCTGTCTTTGGAAAGGAAGTCCTTAGTAACATGTAATACAATGGTTTTACTTGGTAAACTGTCATAATAAAAACATTTTTAAAAAAACTTTACAAACTGCTCCCATTGCATTGGAAGTTGACATTGAAAGTGGTCAATGGGAGTTCACGAGAGCCCCAATTCATCCAGCAAAGAAATGGATGCTATGCAGGTTGGGGAAAGTTTTCATAGTTACCAAGAAGAACTGTGTGTCCTGCTACCTGATAGGGATATGGAGGATCTGTGCAGAATCCAGAGTTTTTTCTAGGGAAACTCAGATTTTATGTTACAATAGAACTATCTAATGGCAGGCCTTCTAAGGATAAAGTTTTGGGATTCACTATCAGGTAAAAGAGCCAATGAGTTTAGGCCTTTGATGAAGGCAAAAGAAAAAGGGAATTGATGGTAAAAACAGGGATATTTGAGGACTAATTCTGATCTCATAACCAGTTCCAAAAATGACAACTATAACAATACAATACTTTTTAAAAGTATTTATTTATTTATTTATTTATTTATTTTTAGAGAGAGATGAAGGGAGGGTGAAAGAGAGGGAGAGAAACATTGACTGGTTGCCTTTCCCAGACCCTCAACAGGGGACCTGGCCCACAACCCAGGCATGTACCCTGTCCAGCAATCAAAACTGTGACCTTTTAGTGGGTGGGATGACACCCTACAAACCGAGCCACAACAGTTAGGTCAGTAATATTTACTGTTTGTATAACTAAATGCACACGTATATGTTAAGCTTCCACAGGGGCACTTTTTGGGTAAAACCCAAATGGTGATGAGTTTAATAGAGCATGAGAGGTAAAGAAGTAAAGATGATAAAGGTGTAGTGACTTAAAACAAAACTGTAAAGCTATTGGGCATGCCATATCACAGAATAATTTTTAGTGTTTATCATGCTTATTTATAAGTTTCTCTAAAATAAGAAAGTAATGTACCTGTCTAAATGGTTAGAAAGAATCAATGCATAATAACAACTTGAAGATTCAAGAAAAACTTGGGAGAAATGATGGAAAAAGTTCTCAAAGCTTAGAATGGGAAAATACCTAGAATAAGGTTGGCTTAAGAGAGCAGGCGAGACATATCTTCATCTGAAATGGTATTAAGAAAGTAAGAATAAAAGTAAAGAGGAATATGTTGTAGGCAAAGAAGAAGCTAAAAAGCAAAAATAGTCTTGATTTTTCCATGTAAAAAAATTAAGTCCAATAGCTGAGAAGGACACAGAAAGGAAGAATTGAGAGCTTATGGAAATACAAATTTCAAATAGCTTTAGAGGGAAATGGGAGGTGTTGATCATTAAGTATATGTAATAGAATTGCAGAATAGTATAGAGGGCACAGCTCTGAGTAAATCATAAATCTCTAATGGCACAAACTGCACTGTTAGGAGATTTCTTTTAGCAATATTCAGCAGCAAGATATAGGTGTTGAGAAATTAGATGTTGAAAATTATCCATGATTGGGCATTTGAAAAGTATGTGAAATCAAAGAGCAATAATGTAAAGGAAGGAGGGTGTTGCCAATAAATAATGATCATAATGATGTCCCATAAATTGCCAGTGTTATAGTGATGGCATCAAAGATGCAGGGAGCTGGCAAAAATGGACATTAGTGACTGCAGATCACCATGAAGTTAGAGATAGGTCTTAGAGAAATGAATGAGAATGACAGAAGAATAAGAATAAGATATTATGTTTAGAAACAAGATATTGAAATGTATACCGCAAATGCAGAAAAGTTCTGCACAACGACAAGGACCAAATTGCAGCTACAATTATTGATGGCTGATATGGAGTGCAATTAAAGGTAAACAGAACTCATGACATCAGGGAAATGTGAAGCAAGTGTGTTATAATTGCTATCTACTGTAGCTGACACTGCAGTGCCTTGCCCCACTCCTTCGCCCATTCCAACTACCACCCTTCTTTTTAACTGCCAACCTTTGCACATTTTTTTGGTCTGAGGGTTTCCCTAGCTTTTGTAGCCCACTTTGTTATCTGTGTGTTAGGACAGAAGTGCTGGGAAATTAATGCCCTCCCTTCTCCTGAGAGATCTTAACCACTAAGGGACCAGTGCTGAGTGTGTGTTTTGCCCAGGTTCACAGAATTCCTCCAGTGGAAGTCTTCTAGTACTTAGGGTTAGCGAGTTTGAAAACACACCCTTCACCGGTCCTATTCTCTTCCTCATCTAACTTGCTATTTAAACTCATTCTTATGTTACAGTTCTTCTTTTTCTACTTAACTATGACATTTAGATTCTGAAGTTCTTTTTCAAAAGATTTTATTTATTTATTTTTAGAGAGTGGGGAGGGAGGGAGAAAGAGAAGGAGAGGAGCATCAATGTGGGAGAGAAACATCCAATCAGACCCACTGTGCCCAGCGGTGTGCCCTGACTGGAATTGAACTGGTGACATTTGTTTCCTCTGCAGATGCTCAATATATGAGCTACACAAGTGAAGGCCCACAGTTCTTTACAATGATGCCAGGAGTGGGAAGGTAGAAGTAGCAGATGAAAAAAGTCAGAATGTGACTTTAGTTGAGGCAGGATAGGTAGATTGCCCTACAGGGCCATGCCACGGGCCCCCTCTGTAGGGAAAAAGGCTAATAAGGGGAAACAAGCTTGCAAACAAAACTACAGACAGTCAAGGACCATTTCCATTCAACGGAGCCAGGCACCCTGACCAGAAGATGACGTATAGCCAATTATGTCATTATAATATCATTAGCATTGCAGATAGACTAACTCGCAGCCTGCACCTGATGCTATGACAGTGCTGAAAGGACCAAATGAGGACAAAATCTCTCCTCCGCAATGGGACGGCAGGTGTCTCCCCCATCCACCTTAGCTGCCCCGAGATCCATCCCTTTATTAATCCTTCCCCAAAAGCCCAAAATATAAGCTCAACTCATAAAACTCTTTGGTGGGACTCACTTCCTGAGTCTGCCCACATTCTCTGAGTGTGTGACTTCACTCTAGTCCGACCTCTGAGCTTTACTGAATCTTTGTTTTCACCTTGAATTCTTTCCTGAAAGGTGACAAGAACTTGGGTCCTGCCATTAGGTCGAGGCCTCCCTTGACCTCCCCATGAGCCTCCCAACGTCACAATGAGGGAGGTTAAATGATGTGTATCTTTATTTGTATCTATACATCCATGCATCTATCTATATCTATGTCTTTATCTATGTCAGGTAGAAACACAACAACTTATAAAGCAAACGAGGAGTTAGAAACGGTGGTGGACACCGCCTCTTATCTTAGTGACCCAATGCATGATAAACCTCTACCAAGAAAACCCAAGGAAAAGTGGCCCAGAAAACAAGTTCACACTCATTCAACACACATTTATTAAATATCTACTCTGGGCTAGGAATAGACTAAGTGCCAGATAAAGAAAAATCAATAAATTTCTATTCAAATCCATAACGTGACTGCATACTATTATGGGAGTAAATGTATAATCAGAAAATTCTAAGGCAATGTAAAAATAATGACTAAAATACCCATAGTGTACTGTTTGCATAAATGTGAAAGACACCTTAAGGTCTAGAAGAGTCAAAGACTTTTGAACTTACTTTTACATTTAGGTAGATGTTAGCAGACAAAGGCGTGAAGGTAAAGAGGCTAGGTATTTTAGAAAGACAGGATGAGCAGTGTTCCAGAAAGTAAAAATAGCATGATATGTAGAGGGAATTATGAGAAATTTAGTGATTTTGGAATCTTGACAAAAGAAAAAAAAACTGTGCTACAAAGCAAGACAAGAGCAGATCACTCTTTGTATGCTGGGCATTAGAAATCTATTGCTAGGCAATGGAGTGTCATTGAGGAATTTTGAATAAGCAAAGGAGTTTGCTGACACCTGTACTAAAGCACAGAATAGTGTGTGTGTGATTGAAAAAGGTTAACACAAAAAGAAATGAATAAATCAGAAAAATATTTGGTGATATGATAACAGGTGAGTAATATTTTAGATGTGTTGGCTTAGTAAACCATCTCTGAAACAGCAGAAGTTAATATATATAAATAAGAAGAAGGAGTCAGCCATGAGAAGGTGAGTAGGGTATACACCCAGAGAAAACAGCTAGGATGGAGGCCTGATGTTGGGTTTGTTTGGTTTTTTTTCTGTCCTGCCTGAAGAATAGAAGGAAAGACAGTGTGGCGGGGATAGTGGTACAAAGGAAGCAGTAAAAAATGAATTTGGAGATCGTAGGCAAAACCTAAATAAAGTAAGATTTTAGAAGCCAGAGTAAAAGGTTTATATTTTATTCTTATGTGATGCTGTGTGAGGCAGAAAAATGGACTCTCAAAGAGTTCCACATTCTAATCCCTGGAAACATAAATATGTGATAGTATATGGCAAAAGGAATTAAGGTTGTAGGTGGAATTAAGGTTGCTAACCAGCCGGTCCCAAAATAGGGAAATTGTCCTGTGTTATCTGCCGGTTGCAGTGTAGTGATAAACATCTTTGAGAGTAGAAGAGAAAAGCTGAAGGAGAGTCAGAGAAAGATATGGCTTCAAAAAGAAAGGTGCAAAGGGATACTACATTGATCCCTTTGAAGGCTGAGGAAGAGGTGATGAGCCAAGGAATGTGGGGTGGCTTCCAGAAGATAGAAAAAGAAAGGAAATGGAGCTTTTCCGGAGCCTCCAGAAAAAAGTAAAAGGTAGCCCTGCCAATATTTTTATTTTAATCCAGGGAGACTCAGGTTAGACTTCACACCTCGAACTGTTAAGTGTTGTTTTTAATCCACTGTTTAATCCACTTGTTTTAGCAGCAGTGGAAAACTAATACACGAGACATGGGGGGTTGGCAAGGAGGGTGGCTGCAGCAAGTGCGACTGTTTTAAAACTCTGTGCGTGGTTACCATACGGAGAGTGGGTTATGGAGGAAGAACAACAGATGCAAGGAAGTCAATTTTGAGTGGGATACGGTAATTGAAGTGAAAGATGATGATAGGTTGCACAAGATAATAGTGATAGAAATAGAGAGAAGTGAATGGATTTGGTGTATGTTTTGGAAATACAGAGATGCTCTTTAAAGCCATGGGCTTAAATTCAGCCATCAAGAAAATATATATTTCAAGCAAAATATAATTTTGTAATTTTCCTTAGATTACAATTCTCCATGTATGAAGAATATTAATTTCTCAGAACCATCGTCATGAACTATTAATGACTTTATTCAAAATTGCTCATGGTTCTTAAAGCCATTTCTTTTTAATGGACTGGCAGTTATGCCATTTTTAATGTACACTTTTTATCTTCATATTTCAGTGCTCTGTCATTTCTTTAAAAACACTCTGCATCAGCTTCACTCATGGAAATAGTAACATAAACATTTAAGACCTTACTCGATGTTTTACTTCTTCTAGAAGTCTTTTGAAAAAGCCACCATCTAGTCAGAAGTTGTCTTTCCTCTTTGAATTATTGTGGCACGGGCTGTGTAAGCCATGCACCGCATAATGACGTTTCAGTCAGTGAAGGACCATGTATAAGATGGTGGTCCCGCAAGATTATGATGGAGCTCAAAATTTCCTATTGCCTAGTGACGTCATAACCGCCCTAACATAATAGCACAATTCATTCCTCACCTGCGAGTAGTGATGCTGGTATAAATAAACCTGGGCCGCCAGTCCTGTGAAAGTGTAGCACATACAATTGTGCACAGTACATCACACTTCACAATGAAAGTAAGCGACTATGTTACTGGTTTATGTAGTTACTCTACTATACTTTATGTCAGTATGTCAGCGTACTCTTTCCACTTATAAGATAAAGTTTGCTGTAAAACAGTATTCCGTGTTATGCCAGCAGCAGCCTATTACATCCCAAGTGTACCGTGTCTCTTGATTATATTGTTTTCTCTCACGCTTGATTGAATCTCCTGTTGTTTTATATTAGTGTAAGACGAGTGTACAGTGTTTGTAAAGCCTACGGTGGTGTTCAGTAATGTCCGAAACCTTCATACATACTCACCACTCACTCATTGACTCACCCAGAGCAACTCCCAGTCTTGCAAGCTACGTTCGTAGTAAGTGTCCCTGTAGAGGTGTAACATTTTTATTTATTACACCATATTTTTACGATACCTTTCTATGTTTAAATATGTTTAGATATACAAATACCATGTGCTAAAAACTGCCTACAATATTTAGTATGGAAAAATGCTGTTCAGGCTTGCAGCCTAAAAGCGGTCGGCTGTGCGGTAGGCTATACCACCTAGGTCATGTAAGTGCACTCTGTGATGTTCGCACAAAGACAAAAATGATTAATGGCACACTTCTCAGAATGTATCCCCATTGTTAAGTGGTGCAAAAAATGCATATGAATCTATCATATTGTTTTATCTTGGATATGAAAAAAGAGTCCATGCCCTACTTTCTACTGCGTTCTTAAAAACCTTTCCAGGGTGCTTAAACTTGGTACTTTTAGTAACTATATGTTGACTAAATATTCTAAAGTGCTTCCTGAAATAGGGGAAAATACACAAAACTGAGCTCTCAACATGCTAAAATGATTGATTCAACCCATATTCTAGCTGTTGTGTTTACTAGTGGCTACATACAAACAAATCCCTCCAAATCTAACTTAATGAAACAAAATCCTACAAATTCCCTAAGCCATTTATTATTGATGTGTTATTCTGTGAATGCTACCTGCTTCTGTTCAGTATTCATGTGCTAGATGAAATAGTGAGTTCATTTAATAATGAATTCAGATATTTCCATTCAAACCTTCTTTCACCTCATTATAGTCAAATGGCATTGCAGATACTGAATGCTGAACTTAAATTTTGAGACTTTATGTTAAATGGACAAATGCTTTGTCAGCAAAGTCTACTGTCAGCAATTAATTATTTTAGGCATTTAAATATCAAACGTACTATTGAAAGCTAGGGGAAAAAAAACACAGAACCGCTCTCCAAAAAAAGATGATTGAAATTGAAATAATTCTGAGTTTCATTTTGGAGAAAGTTGTATAAGACTTTTCCCATAGGAGTTATAGTACTTCCAGGTTTGGGTTTAAGTTATAAATATCTCAGAAACTGCCTTACTCACTGTGTTTCAAAATTATTCCCAGTTGTGTCTCTTACAGAAACAAAAATGCATAAATGTACCTGTATATAGTGAGCGGGAAAAACTTTCCACTCTTTGAAAAGGTCACATCTAGTTCAAATTTGGATCTGGCCTTTTCATGAGCTAAACTAGTTTTTCAGTAATTACAAAGAGAAAATGATTCAATGCTACCTTTGTCTGGTGTGTACATTTTATTTTATCTAGAACTGATTTCATAGGTCCTGTGCTTTTGTTTTGAGATGGGTATCCATCTAAATATACAAAAGTGTCATTAAGACAAAGGGCAAATATCCCTCCATTTAAGTCTCTATCAAAGATTCCAAATCTTATTTGTGACATTTTATTAAAACAAAATTTTCTTTGTGTATTGTGACATAAAACAGGATCTTAATAAGTTGTTAGTTCACATTTTAAATCTTTAAAAATTATGTTGTATATTAAATTATAGTGTTGTATTCTAAATTAACGAAAGCAGGGAGTCAAGAAAAAGCTGGCAAAAGTTAAATAACAAGAATCACAGGAAATAGGGAGAGAAATGAACCTGAAGTCCACATAGAATTTTCAGATACTCTTTGAAAGAAGAATCAACTTATTACAATGAAGCAGCATTCCATAAACATTAGGCAATGTGTTTTTAGCCTGATTCCATAGTCACTGTCTCTGAACTTTTGGGGGTAAATAAAATTGAATTAGCAAAGGAAAATTCATCTGCTTCATAAGTAGATTAATAGTGCTAGCAAGATATCTGAAAAAATATATATATACAAGTTTATTCTATATTTTAAGCATTAGAAAATACAAACTTTTAATATTCAAGGTCCTTAGGAAATCTCAATCTGCTGTATGTATAACTATTCATTATTTTGTTGCCTTGATTTACAAAAAAGAAAGCATGTGTTTTCACTTCAAGACTCTGAAAGTCTCAAATGTAACCTCAAATGTAAGTGATCAAAAGTGTATATCAAGGAATAAAAATTGAACTTTTATTTCTTTTAAAGTCCAACCTGAGTGATATCAGGAGGAGGTGTCACCTGGGGGTGAATATACTGTATTTTGTCATGTATAATGTGCTCCCTCATATAATGCACACACATGTTTTGGGGCCAAACTTTCAGGAAAAAAATCTTTAGTTTTAATTCAATTTATTTATTTATTTGTTTGTTTGTTTGTTTGTTTATATTTAGAAACAAAACCAATTATCATATTCAAGGGTATTATTTTGTATACAGATATTGTTATTGCTTTCTAGAGTTACACTTTTAATGCATAAACATAAATAAAAGAATTAAAAACATTCCTATACATACAGAATTAGTACTGCCCATGTATAATGCTCATCCTTATTTTTCCCTCAAAAATTTGGGGAAAAAGTATGCATTATACACAGCAAAATGCAATATAGCAATTAGCAGTTGGCCTATTCCTAATTTACACAAAGAACAATTATAAGAACCTAAGATATAATGAAAGATGGTTGAGAAAAATAATGATTTTCCAAACATAGAACAAGCTATGTAACCTAAAGAGAAATTATATGTTCCCAATTCATTGATTGGCTAATGCTAGCTTCTGGTACTTCCCTCCAGTAGTTACTCAAACATCTACAACATAGGTGAACCTTGAAGTCATAACTATTGAGTTTAGCTAAACTACTCCAGGGTTTTGCTGGCTTGACTTCCATTCTGTTTGGCCAAGTGGACTGCAGGGACTTTAAACCGACACTGGAACCCTGATGCGAATGCATGTCCTAAACATAGCTCACAGAGTCACAAGGAAATGTGAAGTTTCTAATATGATTCCTCACCATTCCTGATGATTGACATTTTCCCTTGCCTTCCAGTGCCTCCCCCTTGTGTGCCTCCGAGAAGAGACTCTGTGGACCATAGCAGACTTCTCTATTCTGCCTTCTTTTGTGTTCTGCTGTTGAAGCATGGCACACCACCCAGCACACTGTGCTCCGCTTAACAAGTGTTAATTTGACATAAGAGAGTACATATTCAATGATTTCATTTATATGAATTGTCCAGAATAGGCAAATCTATAGCAAGAGAAACTATAGTAGTTATGTGGGAAAAGGGGGATAGGAAATGGCTGCTAATGAGTATGAGATTTATTTTGGGGGTCATGAAAATCCCAAAACAAGATAGTGGTGATAGTTTTCAACTCTATAATTACACTAAAACTAAGACATATGAATTGTATACTTTAAAAATGTCAGTTTTATGATACACAAATTATATCAAAAAACTGTTAAAAAATCAGTGTGTCCAATTTTGGGTATGAAAATAATGATTTTAATATTGTCTTTAATTAGCCAACTAAAGTATCTATATTTAATACTGTTGTTTATTTTAAAAATGCCTATTTTACACAATGCTTTGCACAATATATATAGTGCTTTAGATGCATTATCTTTTTTAAATCCACAATAACCCTAATACTTAAATAATTATTTTTACATTAAGGAAGAGGACTTAAGACTTAGGGAAACTGAACAATTTGTCCATAGTTAACATATCTAGTGACTTACATATTTAGGACTCTTCTCAGTTCAAGTCTCATGTTTGTTCCTGACAGTACAGGTGATTCCTTGAAGACTTACTGGGAAAAAAATACAAATAAGTAGGAATACAATAGAAAGAGTCATGATTCCAGAAAGGGCTGCTTTAGTCATTACTACTGTCCCTAGAGGAAATGTGGATGGTGCTGAACAGGAAGTCAGTAGCAATGTATTGTTTGATTTCTATGTTCCCAGCACTAATGTAACAAGAAACTACTGAGTATGGAGTTACGATTAGACAGGGGATGCTCTTTTATAGGAACATTGAGAATAGAAACAATTCAGTCAAATTTAAAAGTAAGAATATGGAAATAACTAGGAAAACACAGAGCAGAGCTCTTCGAGAATATTTATTATTATTAGACATATAAAAATTGTAATCATCAAATATTCTTACATTTCTTTATAAGGGCGATTTGACTAGTCTGGCAAAGGAAATGTAAGCGGAAGTGGAGGGTGTCATTCTCACAGAGGAAGTGAAAAATCCACATGTGTTGATCTCACTCTCTTTCTCTGCTGTGGTGAATTTGGAGTCATCATACTCCACAGCCATCAATGGACTCCTTCTGACTCACATTAGACCATGAGATAAAATAGAGAAAAAGTATTATTTTAAATTTTAAGCTACCAAAATTTCAGTTATTTGTTCTTGCTGGGTAGGCTGTCCTATCCTTATTAACTTGAAGTTAAGTTCTGTGCTACTTAAAAAAAACATGTTATTGATGTAGTAATTCGCAAAAGCAGTGGATAAACCAATTAGAAGCTCAAGAAAATGACAATCTATATTACACCTAGGCAAAACAATAAAACTCGCCTGATGTAATGTGGCAGGCATACTGCATTGCATCTTGACTATTATTTGCTCTGCTTGGAAAAGTATTAAAAATGAAGAAACATCATTTAAAAATAATTAACCAAGTTGTAATCAGAAATAGAAAGAAACCAAAGAGAGTCATTCAAACTTGGAGGCTTGACCAATTGGTAAATATGTCTGGAAATGGAATTTAAAAAGTATTAATCAATAAAGGCCTATAGGCTTTCTGAGTTGATGCAAAGCAGTGATCCAATTGTGTGTGTGTGTGTGTGTGTCTTCTTTTAAAACTGATAATCTCGATGTAGCAATCACTAAGGAGGTGGGGGAAATGAGGATGAGAAATGAGAAAGTAAAAGAAAGCAAGGAAATAAAGTAGGTCAGAAACATGTCTTCAAAAATCAGGGGTATGGATTTTAACAGTGAACTGACAGAAAGACTAGAAAATTTGCAAGTGGAAAGCTTGAAATTGTGACTACCAAAGGGTAAGAAGTTATTTTAAATGTAGGTCTAGGGATGATGAGGAAAAAATTGATGAAATGGGAGAATGGGTTACAGAAAAAAACATCACTCTGGATATTGAAATTACTGAGAATTATCATAGTCATATTAGAGAGACAAAAGGGAAGGAATGGGTGAAAGAAGGAGGAAAAGAGAGGAGGAGGAGAGAGGGAGAAAAATTGTGTTAAGATATTCAAAAGAGCCCTGGCTGGTGTAGCTCAGTGGATTGAGCATGGGCTGGGAACCAGAGGGTCCCGGTTCGATTCCCAGTCAGGGCACATACCTGGATTGTGGGCCAGGTCCCCAGTGAGGGCCATGTGAGAGGCAACCATACATTGCTGTTTCTCCCTCTCTTTCTCCCTCCCTTCTCTTCTCTCTAAAAATAAATAAATAAAATCTTTAAAAAAAAAGAAAAAAAAAGATATTCAAAAGATATTCGGGGTCACACACAAGGTGTAACTGGCTACTATGACAAGTAACTAGTGGCAGAGTAGGATGACTGTGTAATTCCCAACGCTTCCCCGTTCTTTGATAATGGCTGTGTAGAGTACATCACATAGACACATAACTACACATGTAGTCGGCACCTGATGGAAAAGAAGCAGAGCAACAGATAATCCAAAGTATGTGTTTCTTTGCATTTTGATAATTGTTTTTCCAAATTCATCTCCCAAGTTTTTTTTTTTACTATTGGTTATTTCACCATAGTTTCTACAGTTTTCTGAAACTAATTGAGATAGAATTACATAGACTATAATTCACCCACTTAAATGTACAATTTAATTAATTTAATATATTCACAGACTTGTGCAGGTCATCACCACAATAAATTTTAGAAGGAGAACCTCATTCTCACCCGCATCATTCTCCATTTCTCTCCAAACCTCACAGCCTAGGAAAAGGTTAATTTACTTTCTGTCTCTATAGATTAATCTATTCTGGACATTTTTTATAAATTAAGTGATACAATATATGATTTTGTGTGACTGGCTTATTTTATTTAGTGTAATGTTTTCAAGGCTCATCCATGTTGTAGCATGTATTGATATCATTATTTGATTAATTTTGGGGAGAATGTTATTCCACTGTATAAATATACCATATTTTATTTATCTTTTCATTAGTCGATGGACATCTAGGTTTTTCCACTTTTTTCCTCATCTATAATGCTACTAAGAACATTTGTATGAACATTCTTGTGTTGACAAGTTTCAATTCTCTTGAGAAGATATCTTGTGGTAGAATGACAGGATCCTATGTCAATTTTGTGTTTAGTACATTGGGAAACTACCAAACCATTTTCCAAAACAGCTGCACCATTTTACATTCCCATCAGTAATTTTGAGAGTTTGATTTCTTCACATCCTTGCAAAGCTGGTTATTATCTATGTTTTCCATATAACCATCCTGTAAGTCTAAGGTATATTTTGTTGTAACTTTAGTTGGCAGTGCTCAATGGCTAATAATACTGACTGTCCTAATTTCTCATTGGTCATTTTATATCTTTGGAGAAATGTCTATTCAAAACTGTTGCTAATTTTCTGCCCTGGTTGGTGTAGCTCAGTGGATTGAGCACGGGCTGGGAACCAGAGGGTCCCGGTTCGATTCCCCGTCACATGCCTGGGTTGCGGGCCAGGTTCCCATGAGGGCCATGCGAGAGGCAACCATACATTGCTGTTTCTCTCTCTCTCTGTCTCCCTCCCTTCCCCTCTCTCTAAAATAAATAAATAAAATCTTAAAAAAAAATTAAAAAAAAACTTGCTAATTTTCTGAGTGGGTTGTTTTTTTATTAATGAATTGTAAGAGTGTATTACATAGGCTATGTGTAGTTTAGAAAAATTTCTTCTATCAGTACATTATCTTACATTCTTAATAGTCTTTTAATGCACAAAATTTTATCTTTTATGAAATCTAATTTATTTATTTTTTCATTGCTTGTGCTTTTGGTGCTGTATACAAGAAGGCTTGCCTAACCTGAAGTCTGAAAGATTCACTCTTATGTTTTCTTTTAAGAGTTTAATAGTGTTACCTCTTATCTTTAGGTCTATGATCCATTTTGATGGTTTTGTATGTTATGTGTGTGTATGTGGAGGATATAAAAAAAGTTTTAAGTTAATATTTTTACATGTGGCTATTCAAGTGTCCCAGTACCATTTGTTGAAAATACTATGATTTTCCCATTGAATTGTCTAAGCACTCATTAAAAATTATTTGCCCATTCTGAGAGCAGTCCAAACAACATAGGAAGGCCCTGAACTCACCTCCTCCCACAGATGCACTGAATCTGCATGTACATTCATAGCAATCCCCCAGAAGAAGACTGGAGGACTGATTAAACAACTTCTGCATGCAAACGACAGAAAACACAGAAAAATAGGCAAGAGAAATGAAGGCACAGTATCATGGAAACCCCACCTCCATGTACTAACCTGTAGTAAGGAGGGATATCACTGAGGAGCATGCATACAGAATCACTTGCCCTAGGACTCAGTAACAACAACAACAAAAACACCCAAAACCAAAAACAGTGATTTAAATTGTACTCAGACTACACTGAAAGGAAATGCATTTACGATCTCTAGAGCATCTTACAAACCAAAGGAGAGCTGCTGGAATTTCTACTGGGATCACAGGCACTAGAGAGCACCATTTTCTGCATCCCCTCTTCATTTGAATCACAAGGATGAGAGCATGGTCCAGGTACTCTAGCTGGCCTTCCAAGTCTATCCCAGTGCACCATGACCCCAGCCTCATAACAGCTCTAGGGATGTCCAATGTGTCGATGCCTATTCAAGCTAAAGCTTAAAGATGGCCCAACAAGATAACCTTGATGTGGCTTGGTCCCAGGATACCCCATGAGCAACTTTCACTCCAGCTGCAGCTCTAGTCAACCTTCCAAAGATGCCCAGTACATGCAGTCTACAGTAGGGAGAGGTCACTCTTTTAAGACCAGAGAAGTAGCTGTTTTGCCTAATTCATAGAAACAAACACAGAAGTTCAAATAAAATATGTTCCACACTAAAACAAGATAAATCCCCCGGGGGTGGGGAGAACCTAATGAAATGGAGATGAGTAGTTTTCCTGATAAAGATTTCAAAGTAATGGTCATAAACATATTCACCAAACTCATGAAAAACTAGAACACAGAGAAAATTTCAACAAAGAGTGAGAAAATATAAGAAATAACCATACAAAAATAAGTAATTCATAACATAAATTTTTAAAAATACACTAGAGTCAATCAAGAGCAGATTAGATGATATAGAAGAATGAATCGGCAAACTTCAAGACAATATAGTAGAAATCACTAAGTCAGAACAGCAAAATGAAAAATATATTAAAACAGTGTAAGGGCCATCTGAGACAACATCAATCATAATAAGATTTGCATTCTAGGAATCTCAGAGAAAGAAAGAGAGAGAATGAGGCAGAAACTTATTTGAAGAAATAGTAGTTGAAAAATTTCCTAATCTGGGGAAGGAAATGGACATCCAGGTCCAAGAAGGATAGAAAGTCCCATACAAAATGAACCTCAAAAGGCCCACACCAACACATAGTATAATTAAAATGGCAATGTTAAAGATAAAAGAAAAATCTTGAAGTTTGAAGAGAAAACAACTAGTCATTTACAATATGGAACCACCATAAGACTATAGCTGATTTTTCAGCAGGAACTGTAGAAAACAAATGACTGGACTGATATATTTAAAGTGTAAAAGAAAAAAAGTTACAACTACATATATACTATGCACACATTTAACATTCAGAATTGAAAGCTGGAAAGAGATTTCCAAACAGAAAGTTAAAGGAGTTAATTACCCCTAAAGATGCCTTACAAAAGATGTTGAAGAGTCTTGTTTACATGGAAGAGAAAGGGCATACCTAGAAATAATGCATATACTTATTTATTTATATGTAAATATACATATTTAATGCTTTTATATAAAATATATATTTGTATATTTATTTATATCGATATATTATATTTAATATAATATTTAAATATAAATATATATCTATTTAATGTCATTGGTAATGGCAATTACATAGTAAAGACAGTGTAATAAAAATAGCCAAATAAAAAACTAGTATGAAGGCTAAAAGAGAAAAGTAGTAAAGTCAATTATAACTGAAAGAAGTAATTAAGGGAAACAAAATAAATGTAAAATATGACTTTAAAAACATACAATGTAGTGAGGAGAGTGAAAAATAGTGCTTTTAGAATGCATTTGAACTTAAATGGCTATCAAATTTAAGTAGATAGCTATATAAATAGAACTATGCATATGTATCTCACGGTAACCACAGTCCAGAACCTACAGCAGATACTAAAAAAACAAAGAAAAGGATCCCAAACATAAGGAAAAAAATTCCGGAGAACCACAAGGGGAAAAGTAAGAGAAGAAGGAAGAAACAGATAACTACAAGACAACCAGAAAGTAACAAAATGGTAATAACTATATACCTATCAATAATTGGTTTAAATGTAAACGAACCAATAAAAGATGCATGGCTGGATGGATAAAAAAAAGACCAATACATATGCTGCATAAAAGACTCATTTCTGATTGAAAAACATGCACAGACTAAAAGTGAAGGGTTGAAAAAGATATTTCATTAAAATGGAAATAAAAAGAAAGCTGGGATAGCGATACTAATAGCAGACAAAATAAACTTTAAAACAAAGACTGTATAAGGGGACAAATAGGGCATTATATGATAATTAGGGATCAATCTTAGAAAGGATATAGTAATACTTGTAAACATTGACTCACCCAACACAGGAGCGCCTAAATACTAAAGGCAAATATATATACACATAAAAGGAGAGATTAACAGTATTAGGTAACTTTAACACCCCAACTACATCAGTGGATAGATCATCCAAACTGAAAGTAAACAAGAAAATTTGGTCTTAAATAACACACCAGATCAAATTACATTAATAAATATATACAGGAGATCCCAAAGCAAAACAGCGGAATACACATTATTTTCAAATACACATGAGTCACTCTCCAGGATAGGCCATAAATCAAGTTTCAATACATTTAAGTAGATATAACTTACATGAATCATCTTTTCTGACAACAATAATGCCATAAATCTAGAAATAAATCACAGAATAAAATGGGAAAAACACAAACATGTGGAAGCTAAACAACATACTACCAAACAACCAATGAGTAAATTAAAGATAAAATTTAAAATACCTAAAAAAATACCTTGCAACAAAAATGGAAACACAACATTCCAAAACCTATAGGATTGGTGAAAACTCTTCTAAGAACACAGTCTTCAGCAATACAGGCCTATGTCAAGAAACAAAAATCTCAAACAAACAATCTAAACTTACGCATAAAGGAATTAGAAAAGAAAGATATGAATTCTACCAAACATTTTAATAAGAATTAATACATATCCTTCTCAAACTACACCAAAATATTTACAATCAAGGAGCACTTTCAAACTTGTTTTATGAAACCAGTTTTAATGATACCAGACAAAGAAACTAAAAAAAAGAAAACAATTACTAATATCCCAATGAATATAGAGCAAAAGTCCTTACCAAAATATTAACAATCCAAATTCAACAATAATGAAAATAATCATATACCACAAGCAAGCAAGATTTATTCCACAGATGCAAAATGCTCAACATCCTCCAAACAATCAACATGCTGCACACCTTAACAAAACAAAGAATAAAAATTGTATGATCAACTCAATAGATACAAAAACAGCATTTGACAAAATCAAACATCTATTTATGATGAAAACTTAACAAAATGGACAGGAGGGAGCATGCCTCGATATAATAAAGGCCATGTATGATAAACCTACAATTAACATAATACTCAATAATAAAAAGATGAAAGCTTTCTCATTAAGGTCAGGAATGAAATAAGGATACTCCCTCTCACCACTTTTATCAAAATAGTATTGGAAGTCTTAGCCATAGCAATTAGACAAGAAAAATAAGTAAAAGACAACTAAATTGTAAAGAAAGGAGTAAAATTTTCACTATTTGAACATGATATATAATAGTATATATTAAAAACCCTAAAAGCCCCACTGAAAACCACTGGGACTAATAAATAAATGCAGTAAAGTTGCAGGAGACTATTCATAAATCTTTTGCATTTCTCTATACTAAAAAACTATCAGAAAAATAAATTATTTAGAAAATCCTATTAACAATTGAATTAAAAAGAATAAACTACATAGTTATCCACTTAACCAAGACAAGTCCTGGTTAAGTCCTGAAAGTCCTTTACTCTGAAAACTATAGGATATTGAAAAAATAAATGCAAGAAGGCACAAATAAATGGAAGAATATAGAATAATCACAAAATGAAAAAATTAACATTGTTAAAATGTCCATATTGCTCAAAGTAATCTGCATATTCAATGCAATTATTAAAATACTGATGGCATTTTTCATAGAACTAGAACAAATAATCCTAAAATTTATATAGAATCACAACAAACACAAATAGTCAAAGCAATCTTGAGAAAGAAGAACAAAGTTAGAGGTATCACACTGCCTGATTCTAAACTATATTGCAAAGCTACAGTAATCAAAACAGTATCAGTATGGGTCTGGCACAAAAACATACACATAGCTCAATGGACCAGAATACAGAGCCCAGAAATAAACCCACATTTATAAGTTTTATTAATCTATGACAACGGAGACAAAGATATACAATGGGAAATGTAGTTGTTTCAATAAATTACGTTGGGAAAACTGAACAGATACATGCAAAAAAGAAACTGGACCAGCTTTTTATACCATATTCAAAAAGAAATTCATGTGCATTAAAAACTTAAAAGTAAAGCCAGAAACTCTTTGACATCAGTCTTCAGAATTTTTGTTTTAGATATGTGTCTTTGGACAAAGGAAACTAAGCAAAAATAAACATAAGGGACTACATAAAACTAAAAGGCTCTTGAACAACAAAAAAAACCATCAACAAAACCAAAAGACAACCTACTGAATGGGAAAAAATATTAACAAATGATATATCCTGCCCTGGCAGGTGTAGCTCAGTTGATTGAGCACAGGTCTGTGAACCAAAGCATTGCTGGTTCGATTCTTAGCCAGGGCACATGCCTGGGTTGCAGGCCATGTCCCCAGTAAGGGGTGCTAGAGAGGCAACCATACATTGATGTTTCTCCCCCTCTTTCTCCCTCCCTTCCCCTCACTCTAAAAATAAATAAATAAAATATTTTTAAAAATTAAAAACAAATAATATATCCTGTGAGAGGTTAAGGTCTAAAATATATAAATAAGTCATACAACTTTAAGTAAAAAAAAAAAAATCCAATAAAATATAGGTAAAGGACCTGAATAGACATTTCTCCAAAGAAGATATACAGATGGCAAACAACAAATGAAAAAATGCTCAACATCGCTAGACATCAAAGATATGCAAATCAAAACTATAATAAGATATCACTATCACTATCAGAATGGCTATTATCAAAACTCATAAGTGTTGGTGAAGATGTGTAGAAAAAGAAATCCTCATGTACTGTTGGTTAAATGGTAAACTGGTCCAGCTACTATGGAAAACAGTATGAAGGTTCCTGAAAATATTAAAAATAGCACTACTATATGATGCAGCAGTTCCATTTCTGAGTATCTGAAGAAAACAAAAACACTATTTTGGAAAGTTTTATGCATTCCTGTGTTCATTGCACCATTATTTAATACAGCCAGTGTTTGGAAGCAACATAGCTGTTCATCAGTAGATGACTGGCTGAAGAAGTGGTACATGTATTATATTCAATGGAATATTACTCACCATAAAAATGAATGAAATTTTGACATTTGCAACACCGTCAGTGGATCTAGAGGGTAATATGCTAAGTACAATAAGTCAAGCAGAAAATGATAAATACTGTATAATTTCTCATTCTCTAATCTAAAACACGCAAATAATTGAACAAACACAACAAACTGGCTCACAGATAGAACAAACCGATGGCTGCCACAAAGAAGGTGGGTGCAAGATGTGTGGAAAAGTTGACAAGGACTTACAGGCACACACTTCCAGGTATAAAGTAAGCCAAAGACATGTAATGTACAGCATAGGAAATATAGTCAATAATATAATATATTTTACAGTAGCAGATGGTTACTATCTTACCATGGTGATCCCCTTATGAGGTTATAAATTCTGAATTCTATTGTATACTTGAAACTAATAAAATAGTATGCTAACTATAATTTAAACAATAAATAAAAAGCAACGAAGAATCTCAGATCCTTAAAAAAGAAACAAAAAAAGGAAAAATAATTTGACCTTAATGTAAGGATTTATTTCTGAGGTTTCAGAAATAAATTTTCTTCCAAGGATTTATGACTCTCCTTAGGCCAGTGCTATACCGTCTTGCCTATTTAGATTTGTAATACGTTTTGAAATTGAAAAGTTCGTGTGTACTTCAACTTTTTCAAAACTCTTTGTGCTATTTGCCACTTTTTGAATACCCCTGTGAATTTTAGAATCAGCTTGCCAATTTCTGAAAATAGTCTGGGAATTTGGAATTGATTACTTTTAATTTATAGATGAGTTTGCCAAATAAAAGCACCTAAAAGCCTCTAACTTATAAATATATCTTTCATTTTATTTGTCTTCTATAATGCTTTTCAATAACATTTTGTAGTTTTTAGAACATGTTTTGCATTTTTGGTTAAACTTATGGCTAAATTTTATTGTTTTTATGCTATTGTAAATTGTTTTTGGAATTTCATTTTAAGGTTGTCAATTGCTGGTATATTGGAATACTATGAGTTTTTGTATATTAATCTTATAACCTGAAATATTACTGAACTTGCTTATTAGCTTTAGTAGTTATTTTGTATATGTGCAAATTCCTTAAGATTCTCTCTAAATAAGACTATCTCAAATAAACTAGTTTTACAGCTTTCTTTCCAATGTTTTTTCTTTTCTTTCTCTTCCTTTCTATCTTTCCTTCTTTCTTTTCTTTCTTTTTCTTTTCCCTCTCTCCCTTCCTTGTTTCTTTCCTTCCATCCTTATTTCTCCCTTCTTTCCTTCCTTTCTTTCCACCCCTAATTGTCTTGCTAGACAGAATGTCCAATATTGAACAGAAGTGAGAAGAGTGGGTGACCTTGCTTTATTGCTGAATTTAGAAGATAATACTTTCAGTCTTTAATTATTGACTATAATGGCTGCTGTTTTGTTTTCATTTGTAGGTGTCCTTTATCAGATTGAGGATGTTCCCTTTTAGTTGTAGTTTTCTGAGTATTTTTACCATGGTAAGATGTTGTATTTTTTTAAAAATTGTTTTGCACAGCCCTGGCTGATGTAGCTCAACGGATTGAGTGCAGGTTGGGAACCAAAGTATCGCCAGTTTGATTCCTACTCAGGGCACATGCCTGGGTTGCAGGCCAGGTCCCTAGAGAGGGCCATGTGAGAGGCAACCATACATTGCTGTTTCTCTCTCTCTCTGTCTCCCTCCCTTCCCCTCTCTCTAAAAATAAATAAAAATTTAAAAAATTGTTTGTATCTATTGGAATGATCATTTTATGTTATCTTTTATTCTGTTGATATAGTATATTATATTAATTGATTTTCAGGTGTTCAACCAACCTGGCATGCCTGGGATAAATCTCAATTGGTCATAGCATATAACTGTTTTATATGATATAGATTTAGTTTCTTAGTATCTATCTGGTTGAGGTCTAAATTACTTTTGTCTGTTTTTCAGTATACATGTTTAATTATTGACACTATTACAAATACCCCCCATTTTCATATACAATTTTAAATGTACCTTTGTTTTGTGTATTGTTTTTGAATCTCCTGCTTTTATGCTACATTCATTCTAAATCGATTTTTTTCTTATATTTCAATATATCTCTGTACATTATCTACATTATAATTTTGTTTACCATTTCCTGTTCCAAATTATTTTCCTCATGTAAACTAGTATACAATGTATAAGGTTTCTGTTATTAAATATATATATATATATATATATATATATATATACACACATATATCCATTTATTAATCTTCTTTATTGGTTCTTGCTGAAAGATGTTTTTCTCCAACATTATATTTTTATCAAATACCATTTCTTTTTAGCACTTTATTTTTACATTTAAAATTTTTAATTTTTACACTTGAAATTTTGACAAGTTCCAATTTTGGAATGGTGGAAACTGGAGGAATATCTAGTTTTACCTGTTTTTCCTAATTGGCTACCATGTCTGGCAAATTAAATTAATTTTGTTTCCCAATGCAGTTACAGAATCTAAATCAACACATGCCATACAGGAGGCTCTGGATAGAGATTTGTTGAATTAGCAAAAAAAAATATATATATATTGTTTTTTTTTAAAGATTTTATTTATTTATTTTTAGAGAGAGGGGAAGGGAGGGAGAAAGAGAGGGAGAGAAACAGCAATGTATGGTTGCCTTTCACATGGCCCTCACTGGGGACAGGGCCTGCAACCCAGGCATGTGCCCTGACTGGGAATCGAACCGGGACCCTCTGGTTCCCAGCCCGTGCTCAATCCACTGAGCTACACCAGCCAGGGATAAATTATTGTTTTTTGAATAAACTAAACTTTACATACAAACTTGAAACAGTAGTAACAAAATAAATAAATAAAACTTAGCAAATGATTTATTTCATGATTACTAAAATTTCCAGAGTAAGTTAGTTACATAATGTCAGCATATATTTGTGTGTGTGTTTGTGTGCCAGAGAGAGAGAGAGATTTTTATTTTTTTTAATTTTTATTATTAATTTGGGTGGTTTTTACTATAAAGTATTGCTTGACAATATGTGGTGACACTTTTCAGTCATAAAGTATAGAACATAAGTGATCAATATATGAAAAAACAAAAATTAAGCAGACTATAAAGAAACATTGAATGTACATTAGTGAAATAGGTATGAATTGTGGATTGTAGCAAAAATTCACAATAAAAATGAGGGAAAATAGTTATCACATTTATAGAAAGTTTTTACTGAAATAGTAGATGTATTTAAAATACTTTGAAAAGAAAATCAAAAGAGGTTTCTGATGAGAAAGGAACATGGATTCAACTTGCAAAAATTAAGAGGAGTGTTTCGAAATACAAATAGGAAAATCTTGAAGATGATTAAAGGATTGGATATCAAGATCTAAGAGGAAAGATTTATATAATTGTAGGTCATAAAATAGAGAGAAAGTATTCTTAGCCTTCTTTCTCAAAAGACCTTTAATTTCATCCCAGTCTGAGTGGTTTGAAATTTTATAGAATGCTTCCTTTATTCTACATCCTATTTCCTATGTTTTCTTAGCTTCCAACCTCCTCTAAGATTAGAAAAAATTATATTTTTCAAAAATATAGATTTTTAAAATGTTTTTATCCTCACCCAAAGACATTTTTCTCATTGCATTTAGAAAGAGAGGAAAGGAGAAAGAGAAACATTGATGTGAGAGAGAAATATTTATTGGCAGCTGCTTCCTGTAGGCACTGGAACCAAGGACCTGTGCCCAGATGGGGATCCTACCAGCTGGAAGGTGGGGTGGGGGTAGTGGGATGGGGGGAGTTGGTTGCATGTGCCCATGCCCAGACCAAGGATGGAACCCACAACCTTTTGGTTACAGGACTACCCTCCGACCAACTGAGCAACACTGGCGAGGGCTATATATATTTTTTAAATTATTTTTTCTTTGGAAATTGAAGATAAAGGAAGGGTAATAATTCTTTTTTTTTTTTTTTTACTTTACTGTTGTTCAATTACAGTTGTCTGCATACTCTCCCCTCCCCTCCCCCTCCAATCCCACCTCCCTTCCCTGCCTCCCTCCCCACCCTTGGTTCTGTCCATGTGTCCTCTATAGTGGTTCCTGAAGACCCTTCTCCCCATTGTCCCCTCCCCCCGGCTATTGTTAGATTGTTCTTAATTTCAATGTCTCTGATTAAGTTTTGTTTGCTTTTCGCTTTTGTTGATTATGTTCTGGTTAAAGGTGAGATCATATGGTATTTGTCCCTCACTGCCTGGCTTACTTCACTTAGCATAATGCTCTCCAGTTGCATCCATGCTGTTGCAAAGGGTATAGCTCCTTCTTCCTTTCTGCTGCGTAGAATTCCATTGTGTAAATGTACCATAGTTTCTTGATCCACTAATTTGTAGATGGACACTTAGGTTGTTTCCAGCACTTGGTTATTGTGAATTGTGCTGCTATGAACATTGGAGTGCATAGGTTCTTTTGAATTGGTTTTTCAGGGTTCTTAGGGTATAATCCCAGCAGTGGAATTGCTGGATCAAAAGGCAGTTCCATTTTTAGTTTTCTGAGGAAGTTCCATACTGTTTTCCACAGTGGCTGCACCAGTCTGCATTCCCACCAACACTGCAGTAGGGTTCCCTTTTCTCCATATCCCCTCCAACAGTTATCTGTTGCTTTGTTGATGGTGGCCATTCTGACTGGTGCGAGGTGGTATCTCATCGTGGTTTTAATTTGCATCTCTCTGATGGCTAATGATGTTGAGCATCTTTTCATATGTCTCTGGGCCCTCTGTATGTCCTCTTTTGAGAAGCATCTATTCATGTCTTTTGCCCATTTTTTAATTGGGTTTTTTGTCTTCCTAGAGTGGAGTCGTATGAGTTCTTTATATATTTTGGAGCTCAAACCCTTGTCTGAGGTATCATTGGCAAATATGTTTTCCCATACTGTTGGCTCTCTTTTTATTTTAATACTGTTTTCTTTAGCCCCACAGAAGCTCTTTATTTTGATAAGGCCCCATTTGTTTATTCTTTCCTTTATGTCCCTTGCTGTAGGGGACATATCATTGAAGATGTTGCTGTGTGGAATGTCTTAGATTTTCCTACCGATGTTTTCCTCTAGAACTTTTACGGTGTCACGACTTACATTTAAGTCTTTTATCCACCTTGAATTTATTTTTGTGTATGGTGTAAGTTGGTGCTTGAATTTCATTTTTTTGCATGTAGCCGTCCAGATTTCCCAACACCATTTGTTGAAGAGGCTATTTTTATTCCATTTCATTCTTCTGCCCCCTTTGTCAAAGATTAATTGCCCATAGAGACTTGGGTTTATTTCTGGGCTCTCTATTCTGTTCCATTGGTCTATCTGTCTGTTTTTATGCCAGTACCAGGCTGTTTTAATTACAGTGGCCTTGTAATACAGTTTGATATCAGGAATTGTGATCCCTCCTGCTTTGCTCTTCTTTCTCAAAATTGCAGCTGATATTCAGTGACATTTATGGTTCCATACAAATTTTTGAAGTGTTTGTTCTATATCTGTGAAATATGTCACTGGAACTTTGATAAGGATTGCATTGAATCTATATATTGCTTTGAGGAGTATGGACATTTTGATGATGTTGATTCTTCCAATCCATGAGCATGGTATATGTTTCCATTTGTTTGTGTCTTCCATGATTTCTTTCTTCAGTGTAATGTAGTTTTCTGAGTACAGGTCTTTTACCTCCTTGGTTAGGTTTATTCCCAGGTATTGTATTTTTTTTGTTGCTATATCAAATGGGATTTTTTTCCCTGATTTCTGTTTCTTCTGTTTAAATGTTGGTATACAAAAATGTCTTTGATTTCTGTATGTTGACTTTGTAACCTGCTGTTTTGCTGAATTCAATTATTAGATCGAGTAGTTTTTTGGCGGCATCTATAGGATTTTCTGAGTATACTATCATGTCATCTGCAAACAACAACAGTTTTGATTCCTCCTTCCCAATTTGGATGCCTTTTATTTCCTTTCTTGTCTGATTGCTGTGGCTAAAACTTCCAGTACTATGTTGAATAGAAGTGGTGATAGTGGGCAACCTTGTCTTGTTCCTGATCTTAGTGGGAAAGATTTTAGTTTTTGTCCATTTAGTATAATGTTGGCAGTAGGATTCTCATATATGGCCTTTATTATGTTGAGGAATGCTCCCTCTATTCACACTTTGTTAAGTGTTTTGATCTAAATGGATGCTGTACCTTATCGAATACTTTTTCTGCATATATTGATATGATCATGTGATTTTTGTCTTTGCTTTTGTTTATGTGATGTATTACATTTATAGTTTTGCGAATATTGTACCATCCTTGCATCCCTGGGATAAATCCCACTTGGTTATGGTGTATGATCTTTTAATGTATTGCTGGATGCGGTTTGCTAATATTTTGTTGAGGATTTTAGTGTCAATGTTCATCAGCGATATTGGCCTGAAGTTTTCTTTCTTTGTTATGTTTTTTTCTGGTTTTGGAATTAGGATGATGCTGGCTTCATAAGAAGAGTTAGAGAGTCTTCCATCATTTTGGATTTTTTGGAATAGTCCGTGAAGAATAGGGGTTAGCTCTTCCTTAAATGCTTTGTAGAATTCTCTTGTGAAACCATCTGGTCCAGGGCTTTTGTGTGTTGGAAGTTTTTTGATTACTGCTTTAATTTCATCTGCTGCTATTGGTCGGTTCAGGCTTTCTGCTTCTTCTTTATTGAGTTTTGGAAGATCATATTTTTCTAGAAATTCATCCATTTCTCCTAGGTTTTCATATTTCGTGGCATACAGTTCTTCATAGTAGTGTCTTATAATCCTTTGTATTTCTGTGGCGTCAGTTGTAATATCTCCTCTTTCATTTCTGATTGAGTTTATTTGGGTCCTCTCTCTTTAGGAAGGGTAATAATTCTAGGCTCAAGTTAGATATTAACTGATTTTAATTAAGTTCATCTCTTTGATACATCAAAGTACAATTAAATCAGAATCATAAAATGGATATAATCTCTTCTTATTACTTTTCCTGAAATGAAATTGGGGGCCCAATGGCTGTTTAGAGTTTGTGAATGTTGCAGCCTTAGGTTTGAAGAATTCGGCACTAATTTATATCATGTGTTTGAAAGTGTTTGTGTAATATTTAGATCATTCATACAATCATTATAAAGTCATCTGCTAGATTATTTGTGAGGAGTTATTAGTTATGACATCCATTTTTTTCTTTTGCTTTATTTGTTTATAGCAGTTTTCAATTCAGATAAAATTGAAAACAGGATGTAAATGAAAATATAGGTTCTTCATCATTCTCTGGCCAGCTTACTGTACTGGTGTAGAGCTTAAAAGATCCTGAACTCAGAGCCAGGGGCTTGGAAGCTGGGTTTGCCCCTAGCTGGTGATTTGGTCAGGTGAACTTAGTGAATCTGTGCCTTTTAGGATTATACTAGCTGTGGCATAAGATTATTATGAGGATAAAAAATATAAATATTTTAACACACTTAAAATGACATTTTATCTGCCCTCACCTGACCAGTTTACCTCAGTTGGTTGGGTGTTATCACACAAAGCAAAAGGTCACCAGTTTGACCCCCAGTCAGGGCACTTGCCTGGGTTGTGGGTTCAGTGCCCCGTTGGGGCACCTATGACAGGCAACTGATCACTGTTTTTCTCTCATATCAATGTTTCTTTTCCCCGCTTTCTTCCTCCCTTCTCCCTCTCTAAAAATAAGTAAATAAAATCTTTAAAAAATAAATAAATGATATTTTTATTAATTATAAGAAAGAAATAATAAATAAACCCTCAATGTCTATGGAACTCTACAAAATAACCTGTAGGCTACATGCTAGCCATGGAAGAACACCTTCCTAAAACTAATGGGAAAAACCTTGGTGATTTTGATGAACAGGTAGTACCCAATCAAGCACTGTATTTTTAAAAAATAAAACAAAATAATGAGAAAATTGCCACATATTTAAGTTCATGTAGATAAATATTAATACTTCAAAAACACCTCCTTACCAAGTTAATACATGTTTACCTTGCAAAATGTTAATAAATTATATATTATTTTAAGATGAGTTACATATTAATACTCAGATACTTTGGTACTCCTGGTTAGGATTTGTATCTTTTTTATCTTTTTATTCTTCCTCTCAAAATGGAGGTCATTTGATTATTGAATAAAGGGAAACTTTCAAAACTCTTTTGTCTTTTTTCTATTATTTTGAAGATGCTTGTTTTAGTTTTTAAGCATTCTATGTGTTCCTTGATATTTGCTCTCTCTCTGTCTGTCTCTTTCTCTTTTTCCCTCTCCCTCTTGCCTTCTTCTGATTTTTTCCCCATTTCTTTGGACAATTCTTCTTGCAAAAATTTAAACAATTCATTC
>PVJI01004826.1:0-104067 GCA_004026765.1 Micronycteris hirsuta | reverse complement strand
TTGTATTCTTGTTAAATGTCTTCCATGAACTACAAAATCTTCCAGTAATTATGTAAACACTAACAGTGTTCTCATACTTGTATTATTAGTGGTCAAAGATTCAAGAGAGACTTGAAGAAGAAGGGATGGAAGAAGAGAAAGATATAAAACAGAATCCCTGAGGCCTGTACTGCTTGAGATTTGGATAACAATTATGCCCGATGAAATTACTATACATACAAGTAAAAAAGTCATAGATGCTATTGAGGATATATTCAACCCACCCAGCCCTGAAAGAAAGAAAGAAAAGGAGAGAGGGAAGGAGAGAGAGGGAAGGGAGGGAAGGAGGGAGGGAGGGAGGGAGGGAGGAAGGAAGGAAGGAAGGAAATAGAGGAAAAAGACAAGGAGGGGGAAACAAAAAAGGGAGGGAGAGAGGAGAGAAAAAGAGAGAACGAGCTTATTTTCATTTACTAAAATACAAACATTTGAACTTTTAAAAACTTGCAAATGAGAAAGTGTCTCTGGAAAAGTTTTTCACAAAACAGATAAAAGAATGCAATCAGAAAGCTGGGTACTAACCCATGCATTGTGTGTAGTTGATGTTGTGGCAAAGCTGAGGAAATATTAGTGAAGGCTTAGGAAACAGAGAGAGCTCAGAGAAATGCCTAAAATTGTTGTATTCTAATGTATATTATAGGTACATGTATATATGTGTATATAAGAAATGTACACATATATAGAAACAGCTGATATCTATATTGGTAGATATCTATATAATATTTGTATTTATATAAACACATATCAGATATCTCAAGTACACATATTTTTAATTACCCTCATACTTTCAGTTTTATAACTAGATCAAATCAAAAAATATATGTGTGTGTATATACATATGTGTGTATATATACATCAGATAAACATGATATAAAAAAGCAGAGTCTGTCTAAATTACAAAAGTGCCAATTGTAATTTTTATGTACAGTTCAGTATTACATTGTTTTCTCTCAGTCAATGGTGTGTTGGTCTGGCTGTGAGCCCGGGTCTCTCATAAAATTATTAACCTAGACAAGCACAATACCATCTGGTAGTGTCTCAGGTAGGACTACATAAAAATATGCACTAATTTATGCATTTAACCCTTAAAACATAATATTACAAACAACAATATGACATTTTTTTCAGTAATGGAACCTCTTGCAAATAAATGAACTAGATAACATTTCACTCATTTTCTGTAGAAGAATACAAATATAAAATTTAGGGACAGGTGCTTCTTTCATGGAGTGAAAAGTCTGAAAGTAATCACACGTTTTCTAATACAAGGAGGCTCTGAACTAGTTCCACAACTGACAATAGTTCAGTACTCATTGAAACGGCACTACTGAGCCAGGACTGTGGTGCATCTGAGAAACAGTCATCCAAAAAGATTTCAGGATCTCTGGTGTGCATTTTGTAACTCAGTGCAGCCAGGGGGACCCCAAATAGGGATTTGTAATGAGGTCCAGAACTCAGGGTGTCCAGGAAATATTAAAAAAATATAGGATGTCTTCACCCCTGCAAGTCTGAACTAGGGTGTGGGACACATGGAGCAGGGCCATTCAGAGCTGTCTTGTATAGCAACAGTTTTGCAACTAACCTCTGGCATGGTCATTTAACATATTTATAACTTTTAACTGATATAATGGATATGTTAAATAGCTGTGGCTGTGCTTTGAGCCAGAGAGATGGGAATGCCTTCAACTCAGGATGTAACTGGTAGGCACCACCCCTAACCCCACCCCCTGCCCCATGACAGTGCCTGAGTGACAGCTTGGAGTAGGAGGGACCACGTGGCTTCAAGGAGAAAAGAAAGGACCACTCGCAGCTTTGGGGCACCTTCTGCCATGAAGCTTAGGAAGCTGGGAAGCAAGATGTAGCAGTGATGCAGAGCTCTCTCTTAGCAGTTTGGAAGAATGCAGGAGAGATGCTGCAGGAAGGAAAGGGGTAAAAGAGCTCTTGCTGGTGGGCCATCAGAAGGCACTACATAGGTTTGGATTAAGAACTGAAAATCTCGGTGGTGACACAGTTGATGGTGCTGGGAACTGAGGGAGGCCGGCCAGCCAAGCACAGATTATTGAAAGAACCAGGGGCCACCTGAGCCATGCACTTCTATCCTGGACTGGGCAGAGGGGAAAGGAAGGACTGTGCATTTGTGGGTATTCTAAGGGACTTTGGGATCTCAGTGAAGACATTAAGTCATTACTCTTAAGTCTGTACAACCTTTGAATAAATAATTTCTTTCCTTTTCACCAATCTCTGGCACTGAGAGACATCATTCCCTGGCAGCGGGTAAGGCAGACCTAGTACAGGGGGACCCCAGGAGAAGAAAGGGGGTTCTATTTGGTAATAGTATATTGTTCACCCCCCATAGGTCTGTTCTGTAACTATTTCACAATAAAACAATGAAAAATAACATTTTTCTGCAAAGTATTTATCGGTTTTGACAGGTCATCTACATAAACCTCACGTGCCTTTTTCTTTCTGTTATCTACAACATAACTAAACATTAATTTTGTTTTCTTACTTCACATAAGAGAAAGCCTGATTCTATGTGATGATACTTTCTTGTTGTGTTCCTTTCCTAAAACTATCTTAGGTATTAAGTACTCAATATTATAATTTTCAGTAAAAATATTTTTTAAATTTTATATATTGCTGGAATAATTGCTCACCTTGCATATGTTTTTTTTAATATTTTATTTCTTATTTTTTTAGACAGAAGGGAAGGGAGGGAGAAAGAGAGGGAGGTAAATATCAATGTGTGGCTGCCTCTCACGTTGCCTGCACTGGGGACCTGTCCTGCAACCCAGGCATGTGCCCTGACTGGGAATCAAACTGGCGACCCTTTTGTTCGCAACCCGTGCTAAAACCACTGAGCTACACCAGCCAGGGGATACATGTTGAATTTACCTCATTCATTGAGGATTTGAACATAACTGAAAACTAAGATTAATTAGGTCTGCCCTCATGAAAGATGGCTGGTTTTTCTTTAAATTAAAGAAAATAAATTTATTGGGATGGCATTGATTATATAGGTTTCAAGAGTACATTTCTATAATATATGATATGTATAATGCACTGTGCGCCTACCACCCAAAGTCAAATCATCTTCCTTCACTATTTATTTGGCCCCCTTTAAACCTCACTACACTCCACCCCTTAGCCCTCTAGTAACCACCATACTGTTGTCCGTGTCTATGAGTTTCAGTATTATATCGCACATCTGAGTAAAATCATATGGTCCTTAGCTTCTTCTGACTTATTTCGCTTAGCATGATATTCTCAAGATCTATCCATGTTGTCACCAATGGCAGTCTTTCGTCTTGTCTTATGGCTGAGTAGTGCTCTGTTGTACATACATACCACATCTTCTTTATTCAGTCTTCTACAGGAGGACACTTCAGTTGTCTCCATGTCTTGGTCACTGTGAATAATGCTGCAATGATGATAGGAGTGCACATATCTTTGTGAACAAATGTTTTCAAATTTTTTGGGTAGGTACCCAGAAGACAGGTTGTCAGGTCATATGGTAACTCTATTCTTAATTTTTTGAGGAACTTTCATACTAGATTCCATAGTGGCTGTACCAATTTACATTCTCGAACAGTGAATGAGGGTATCTTTTTCTCCACAACCTCTCCAGTACTTGGTAGTGCTTGTTGACATTAGCCATCCTAACAGGTTGGAGGTGGTATCTTGTAGCTTTGATTGGCATTCCTCTCATAGTTAGTGCAGTTGAGCAACTTCCTGTATATCTGTTGGCCATTTGTTTGTCTTGGAGGAAGTGTCTCTCCAGTCCTCTCCAGAAGTGTCTATCCATTTTTTAATTGGATAATTTGTTTGTTGTTGAGCTGTATGAGTTCTTTATATATTTTGGATTTAATCCCTTGTTGAAGATGTTGTTTCAAAATGAATGTTGTTTCTTCAGTTAGGTTCTCCCATTAGGTTGCTTGCCATTTCGTTTTGTTGGCAGTTTCATTTGCTGTGCAGAATCTTTATAGTTTGGTATAGTCCCATTCATTTATTTTTGCCTATACTTTCCTTGCCTTTGGAGTCACATTCATGAAATATTCCCTTCAAAGGTCCATAATTTTAGTACCTATGTTTTCTTCTATATAATTTATTGTTTCAGATCTTATATTTAGATCTCTGATCCATTTTGAGTTAATTTTTGTATATGGGGACAAACTGTAGCCTGGTTTCACTCTTTTGCACGTGGATTTCAAACTTTCCTAGCACTATTTATTGAAGAGGCACTCTTTCTTTAGTATGTGTTTTGTGCTTCTTTAAAAAACAAAAACAAAAACAAAAACAAAAACAAATTATTTTCTTCATTTTTTAATTTCACATTGTTTATAAAGATACTTTCATTAAAAATTTTCAGTAAAATTTTATTTTTTTATGTTTTGTGAACTACATATAGCAACTAAAAATGTATGATGTGACTAGTGGATAAGGAACACATTAATAAATAAACCTTATATGTTGCTCTTATAAATACTTCTTTAGGCTATAATTTTGAAAAAATCCACTGACCTTATTTTTTTAAAGCCCTTGTAGTTTACAGCATGGTCAACACCACAGTACTCCGTTACAGATTAAAAAATGTTACAGCTAGATTCTGTTGCTACTTACTCTAATGAATTCCTTTGCAAAAGGTATGAGATAGAAATGCCTCAGACAGAAATTCATCTTCTGATAGGTCATGATATAGGAAGACTTCAGGGCATTTAGATATGAATTTTTTAGCTTATTGTCTCCTTTATTTGCCAAACTCAAGTGTTTTTCACAAAACACAAAAGTGTTTTTCCCCCCAAAATCCACCATAATGCTGGAGTTTTTAAGAATCACAGTCTGAATAAATATTTGACTTGGTAGAAAGACTAGTCTGTGCACATTTTTCTCCATTCTAACTTTTCTTTAACTCATCACCTTCTGAAATAAAGTGCTTGCTGCAGCGCCCATCCATGGGGACTGTGTACTTTGTCTGTGGATGCGCCCTTGAAAATCTACTTTTCTAATTCTCACTTCGACGTTTCCCTCAATTTTTCTAATGGAGCTCAGAGCTTATAGACAGTATCTTTGATCTCAGAAACTTAAACAAGGTATTTCTTTTTATAAATTACTAATAAACCCCCTCAAAGAATGATAGTTAAAAGATTCAGTGAAAAGTTATATTTGATAAATAAATGTCTTAACCTTCCCACAAATAAATGTTTTAACTTTCTTTGAAAACATATAAAGGCTTTTGATACTTAGAAAACACAAACATGTCAAAATTGAGAATTTACATTTATTATAATTCCTACAGAGAAAGCACATGATTTAATAATTGCTGTTCTTTATTGATTTGGCTGTAAGTGAATATATTAATAGTACTTATGTCTACATTTTCTGAAGAATGTAGATATTTCAGGAGAAATACATGTTAAGTTTAATGAAATTTCAGAAAATTCCAATTCATTACTAAGTCCTTTCTGAGAAAGTCTTCTTGCTGCCATCCTTAATTATGTATTTCACCAGCTGATAGAACTTAAAATGTTAACTTGTTAAGGGTCCCAGAATTGATATTAGCACCGCAGATAGGAATTGTAAAAGACACAGTTATGCTGACAACTATGATTGTTCAAATGTTTAAGTCAGAAATTGAAGCAAGCCAGCTTTTTAGAACTAAATTTAATCCCTTAAGGAAATGCAGCTACAAAACACTGACAGTTCTTTTCCCCCTCTTTTTAATGAGCTACAAATGAGTTACTACTTTAGAATAAAAAACAGTTTGGGATAAGAAATACACAGTTTGGTGTTGTAAATTGAGTTGTACTTTATAATCCATTCCCCACAATTCAGCCTAGTGTGATACTTACTTAGGAATCTATTTATAAATTGAATAATATGTTTACTTGCTGTATTACAAAATTTAATCTATTGTAAGAATATAAAACAATTTCTATTCTGAAGCAAATGCTTCTCTCTGGTTTAATATTAGCAAGACTTATTAGAACAAGGAATATTTTCCAGTATCTGTAAATCTAGAAGGCAAATAACTAGAGTTGCAGATTCTAGACCTATATTTCATTGCTACAAGGGTGTTTACCATTATTCTGACAAATTGCAACATTGAATACTTTACACATTTTATAGTGTACATTATTATAGGTAAATATCACTGTAAAAGAATACTTTTATTTTGAGCCCATTGTTATACTTGTATAGTTTATAGTAAAACATTATATCTAAAACAAATATAAATTTAAAAGGAGGTTTGGTAGTTACATGTACTGTACATTCTCTTTAAAGGGGTTTATGGGTAAAATTAGTTTTCATTATTGGCTCTCAATACAGGTTTGGATTTGTTAGGCACAGTCTATTTTTGTATTTCTTTGATTTTACTTTGCTTTGGGGTTGGACAGTTTTCTAATTTATAAATTTATTTGTTGGCTAAGGTAACACTTAATGAATATTAGGCTACAGGAAAAAGAGAAGAAATGGTGTTTTAATTCTCTCTTAGAATTCACAGAAAATAGATTAGCCCAAATTAGTAGGTACTCAGTTATTATTTAAAAATAAATATCTTCAAATATATAAAGACAAATATGCTTAGAAAGTATGGCATCTTTTGGTATGTCATTAGTTTTGGTGTGACCCTTTGGCGTAACATCTGGCAATCTTATTCAAGTGGATTCCTTCTAATGTCAACACCAGGTCATATTCTGCCACTCAGAGGTTGATCACATGAACTATTTCAGTATTAAGTCAGAATGGAAAAATGAGCTAATAAAAATATTAGAAGCATGTAATTGATAGTATGGCTTATTCACTATGGTAGAAAACCTTAGATATTTTTATTCCCTCTATTAAAATATGTAAATATAGTAAAGTAAACAAAACAAGTATATAGTTTTGTGAGTTTCTATAAAGCAAACACCCTTGTAACCAGATGGAAAAAAAAAGGAATTTTGGAGGAGCCAAAGAATTTATAGGTATGACCCATGGATATGAACTAAGGGTGGGGGGAGTACTGGATGAAGGTGGGTGCAGGGTGAAGGGGAATAAAGGGGAGAAAAAATGGGACAACTGTAATGTCGCGGGGGTTTCATCCCTGCTGAAATCCATGGGTGACCGCAACTTGATGCATGAAAGAATCTCATACCGAGACACGCGGGGAAAGAGAGTCCAGGACCACGGGACCAATTCCTCCATTTCAGGAAAAGGCCTCGTGGGTCGCTTAGCCGGGGTTTTTATTAGAGGCTTTAGGACATATTTACATTGCATTGATTATTCACGGGATTAAGCAGAACAGGGGTAAGATTACTCATTAGCAGGGCATTAGCATGTAAATTCAGGTCCGGTGGCAGACAGGACCAGGGTAATATAATATGCAGGGCTCAGCAAGCCAGAATTTTTTAAGATACATCTTTGCCAAATTCCTATTAGAGAATTCCCATTCCACAGATATGATTCACACTTGCTTACATGGGAATCACACGGAGCTGCGCTCAAAACGCATAAATCCTCATGACTATGTGTTAACACTCATGTGGAAAACACTGCTACATTGTAATAGCATAAGTAATAAATGACACTTAAAAAATAGGAATTCACAGGTAATTCAGAATACTCTCCAAGTGTCTATCCTAATATAGTCTCAGTTAAAGAGAGTTAGGATCCATATTATATATTATATATGATAAAAATTCATAGACATATAGATACATAAATTAATATATAAATATAATAATACATGTATATTTTAAAAAACAATATGATTTCATTGGACAACTAATCATTCACAGTTAGAACTAGAATACTTTTGTTTAACCACTTTATTATTCCATATACTTTTCCATTTTTCTATATGAGAATCCTGATTTAAAGGAAAGAAGAAATGGTATAATCAGAAAGTTCTATAATTAATTATTTGTTTTACATTACACATGTAACATCTTAGAATTATAGAATTTATTACAAAGACCACATCTTTTAATTTTGATTATTTCCATTTATTAAGAAAACAGTGATCTCCCATACAAAAAATCTTTACATAAATCAATAAACACGGTACAATTACCCATTTTTAGGTTTTCTTTGAATCTCTAGTAAGATTATTGTAGTTTGCAACATATAAATTCTTTTTATTTATCTCTATTTTATTGTATTGATGGTGTTATAAATTATATTTGTGTTTATTTTTAATATTTTAATGCTAATATGGAAATACAATTGATTTATCTAAGTTAATGTAGTATTTTATGATTTTACTGAATTTGCTATTTAGTCCTAGTAGATGTTCTTTATTTTTTTATGTTTTTGCTCTTACAATTGTCAATGTTCCCCCTTTGCCACCCTCTACCCAGAACCCCACTTCTTTCAGGCAATCTCTACCCAGTTGTCCATATTCATGGATCATGCATATATGTTCTTTGGCTACTCTATTCCCTATGCTGTACTTTACATCCCCATGACTATTCTGTAACTACCAATTTATATTTTTTAATCTCTACCTTTTTCACCTGCCCCCACAACACCCCCCATCTGGCAAACATCAAACATTTCTCTGTATCTATGATTTTTTTCTGTTCTGCTTGCTCATCTTTTTGCTTTTTTAGGTTCAATTATTTATAGATATATATTTATTACCATTTTATTGTTCATATTTTTTATCTTCCTATTCTTTTTAAAGAACTTTTAACATTTCGTGTAATAATGGTTTGGTGATGATGAACTTACTTAGATTTTTTTTTTCCTGTCTTGGAAACTCTTTATCTGTTCTGAAATTCTAAATGATAGCTTTGTTGAATACAGTAATCTTGGCTGTAGGTCCTTGCTTTTCATCACTTGGAATATTTCTTGCCAGTCCCTTCTAGCCTGAAAAGTTTCTTTCGAGAAATCAGCTGACAGTTTTATGGCAACTCCTTTACAAGTAACTAACTGCTTTTTTCTTGTGGCTTTTAAGATTCTCTCTTTGTCTTTAATCTTTGGCATTCTAATTATGTGCCTTGGTGTAGGCTTCTTTGGGTCCTTATCTGGCCCTTCCTCTGCTTCCTGGTCTTGTATGTCTATTTCCTTTACCAAATGAGGGAAGTTTTCTGTCATTATTTTTTTAATAGGTTTCCAATTTTTTGCTCTATTTTTTTACCTTCCATGCCACTATGGTGCAAATTCTGGCACGCTCAAAGTTGTGCCAGAGGCTCCTTAAACTATCCTCGTTTTTTTTTTATTCTTTTTTCTCTTGTTGTTCTGAATTGGTGTTTTTTCTTCTGTATATTCTAAATCTCTGATTTGATTGACGGCTCCACTCCCTCTACTATTGAGTCCCTGAAAATTGTTCTTCATTTAGGTTAATGTATCTGTCATTTCTGACTGGAGTTTCATATGGTTTCCACTATCTTTTTTTGTGTTGTTGAGGCCCTAAGTTCACTGAGCATCTTTATAACCAGTGTTTTAAACTCTGCCTCTAGAGAACAGTTTATCTCCATTTTGTTTAGTTCTCCCTCTGGAGTTGTGCTTTGTTCCTTGATTTAGGCCATGCTTCATTGACTGCTTATTTTGGCATGTGCCCTGTGTTTGGTTTCATGTATTAGGTAGAGCCATTGTGACTCCCTTGGCTTGGAAGAGTTCCCTAATGTAGTAAGTGTCCCATAGGTTTCAGTTGCACAGCCTCCCTAATCACCCAAGCTAGGTACTCGAGGTGCAACCGCTGTGTGGGCTGTGTACACACCACTCCTGCAGGTGAAACTGATTGTTGGTGGCTAGTCAATTGGAGGGATTTACCCAGACTGATCAGCTGCAAGGACTGGCAGTGACCACTGACCCTCAACCTCTAAACACCATGGAGGATCAACTGTGCAGGGGTCCATTCCACAGAGCAGAACTTACTTCAGCAGTTCACTAAGTTCACCCCTTGAGTGTGTCACTTGTGGAGGTGGTTGAGCAGTGGTGCTCTGACATGACCTATAGCTGTCCACAGGGTGTGCAGTCTTTGGGGCCTCCCAGGACGTACATGCCAAGATCAGCCACCCGTGCATTCTTCCTTTCACCACCCAAATAAGGAACAAAGCAATCTGCAGATGGCTCCTACTTGTAATGGCCTTGGAGTTGCCCAAATGAGTCCAAGCTGTAAACCAAGGCTAGCTACTGCTATGGGGCCCGGAGCCACTTAAAAATAGGGATGGAGCATGCTGAAGTTAGGTGCTGTTTGTTTGAGAGAAGTTAGGAAGATCTGAATCATGAGCCAAGACAAGACATTTGTATGGAAAAAACACTGGAAATAGCCTGTGTGGGCCCAAAACTTGGGCAGGGGAGAGCCTCAGGGAATCAGCAGGGCAGGGCAAACAGTATGAGCCAGGTTGATGGAGTCTTAGATAAAGGACCCACCTGTTGACTCTGTGGCCCTTTGGGGTGGGAGGACTGCTCAGAAAAGGAACAATGGCCTCTGCCAGCACTTTTGTATAGGAGAAAGATTACCATCATCTCTATTCCTGATGCCAGACAACTCAGTTCCTCCTTGTATGTCTCTGATGCCTTTCAAGTTTCTGCTCCTGTGCTGGAGCTTAGAGGGGTGAGTCTGAGTCTGTGCATGGGCCCTTTAAGAGGAACTGCCTGAGACTCTAGCAATTTGTCTTCCACAACCACAATCCCCACTGGTTTTTACAGCCAGAATCTTTCTGGCACTGGAACTCTGGACCGGGGGGGCCTGGTGTGGAGATAGGACCCCTTGCTCCCATGATATCCCTCCTGATTTTTATCCACCACATGTGGGTGTTGGATATGCCTGTTTCATGCTTAAGCACCTCCTAGCAGTGTGGATGAAGTTTCTTCTTTAGTTTTGTAGTTGTAGGACTTCCATTTAGCTTGATTTCTGACAGTTCTGAGTGATGGTTGTTCTATAGTTTAGTTGTAATTTTAATGCAGTTGTATGAGGAAGCATTCCGTGTTTACCTATGCTGCCATCTTGAACCTCCTCAATGCCATGGATTTCCTTTAGATTATTAAGGATTTTTTGCAAGTACAGCTTCATGTTGTCTGTAAAAAAATCATATTTTTATTTCTGTCTCTTCAGTATGTATACCTATTATTTATTTTTCTTTCTTTATTGCACTGGATGAAATTTCCACATAATGTTGAATAGAATTGCTAAGAACATACATCCAGATTTGGGGGGAAATATTGAGTCTTAAACCATTAAATATGACATAACCTGTGCATGTTTTATAAAAGTACCTTATTAATTTAAAGAAATGGCCTCTGTTTGTTTACTGAGATATTCTATACCAAATGACTGGTCAATTTTGTCAAACACCTTTTTTGGTTTCTATTGGATAATTATGCTTCCCCCCCACCATGTGTTGACATAGTAAAGTACATCTATTTATTTTCAAGCATTTAAAACTTTCATTTGTTGGATGATTCTCACTTGATCAAAATGCATTTTGCCTATATATTACATTTTGTAGTTGCTAAAATTAAAGACTTTGTATCTTATTCCATAAAATATCTCTACAGTTTTCTTGTAATAAAGTGGATGGAAGTCACTGCAACCAGCAAAGTTCTTCAGCTGTGAGTGCCTCCAGGGATATATAGTGTTTAGAGAAACTTTGAAAAAATAAGAAAGGAATGGTGACATGATTCATAGTAACACCAAGCTAAGTAAGATGGGAAAAATCAAAGCTTTTAAAACCAAAATCAGAAATCAGAGAACAGACTCTCATCTGAGAGCTAAATTCCCTTCATCATATCAGATAGATTAACAAAATACTCATATTCCCAGATGTGTTTAATGATAAATACCTTGTAAAAGGGATTAAGAGCCAGAGAGTGATAGACCTTATACTCTGGATTATTTATGTTATATTTGTTTAATTACTTGCTTAAACATTTATTTGTCATGTATATATTTATTTATAAGTTGTTTGCTTAATCTGAAATGCTCTGCTATGAGATTTTTTTTTTTATCTTAGTGATCTCTTTGTAAGGCACCAGTCTTAACAAAATGGCACCTTTCCCAAAAATCTTTCTTTAGAATTTAGTTTAAATTACTTTCTGTTAAATCATTATCACAGCACTCTTTTTAGTGTCTTTAATGAACTTATTTAAGATGTTGCTCAGTTTTCATAGGTTTATTACTGTGTCTTCTTCTCTAGCATATGAATAAGTGAATGTGTGTAAATGTGTACATGTATCCAATGAATGAGATACATAATTGCAGAATGAATAAATTTTATTGTAAGGTATGTATTCTGTATGCTTCCAAGAGATTTTGTGTCTACTATTGAATAGAATATGAACCACACTCAAGCTAAAAGATGCTCTATTAAAAACTATTAAATGCAGGGGGATATATTTAAATGCAGATCACATGATACTGAGCATGAAATAATATAATAATGATAACTGAAATAGCGTTACCAGTATGAATTGCTATATCATATTGTACAAATATCATGCCAATCAACATGTCCATTTATATCTTTCTACTGAGAAGATCAAGTAATAAAATTGCATTTTGTGATTTCAAAATAGGAAAGAGTTGGTAAGGGCTCTTCACTTGAAATGAATGCTGATTGATGGTAGCACAGAAGTAGCACATAAGACAAAGAACTCTTAAATATTATGGAAAAAGAGAAGCAAATAGTGTCTGGGTGGTTAATAAAGAAAGCAACCTTTTCACTATTTATTGGATAAGAACAAAAGTCATAAAAAACAATTTATTTAAAGCCATAACTAGAGCTAACTTGTATCATTCACACCATACACAGCAATGACAAATGACATGACTAAGTGATTCTTCCAAATAAAGACACTAAACAAAAATATATCTTATTCTTGGACCTACTCGGTAGTAAAATACAATCAGGAGGATCTACTAAACCTTGGAGGAAGGCATTTGGAGAAGGTATAATTTTTTCCTAACTACATTTGTTAAGGTATGTTATAATTTCTATCAACAAATATTAGGTAAGGAGGAACTGAAATGTGTAGTCAGAACACAAAACAACATTATTTAAAAATGTATTAATTTATGCTTATACCTGTGATAACACATGTTGTGTGGATTTAAATGAGTACTTGTAAAATTTTAAGAATGTAATGAATTTTGTTTTGGGGTCATGTTGATTTTTTGTTCAAACATGAGACTTATGGAGTACATTCTTCACACTCTTGAGAGAGCAAAGTGATCAAACACTAGCTCAGAAATGCACAAGTAGAGTTTATCAAAGTGATTTGTTGATGGCCTATAGAATATAATACATTTTTGTCCAATGAAAATATAAAGAAGATGTGCTATTAGAACAAGATGTAGTTTATTGTAATATTCACAGTTATAGCACTGTTTTTACATGCTGTACCCTTCCACATATGATTATAAAAAGCAAGTATTTCATTTGATTAACCTTATCACATTTTGCTCTTTATCTCATTTCTAATCTCTTTACTCATATTTATTGTTCTTTGTTCAAATTTATGCATTTTAGCCTTTCATTTCAATAGTAGTCAATTTGATCTTTCTCTTAATGCCACAATAGCATTACTTATATGATTTTTCAAAAATCTTATACTTATTTCAATGATTTGCACTCTCCTTAAAACATTCACAGTTTGCTTATAATTTGCTTGCTTGTTTGTTTTGTTGTTTAGATTCCACTTATAGGTGAGATTGTATGGTATTTGTCAAGATATAACCAGAGACAATGAAATTAAGAACAAACCAACAGTAACCAGAGGGGAGGTGGGAGGGGCTAAAGAGGGGAATGAGAGGGCTAAAGAACATGTATAAAGGACACGTGGACAACACCAAAGGGCGGTAGGATCACGGGTGGGGGGTGGGGATGGCTGGAGTGAGGGGGAGTGGAGGATGGAATGGAGACAACGGTACTTGAACAACAATTTTTAAAAATGTACAGTTTGATTAAATAAATAAAGGCTCAAATGCAAAAATAAAAATTACCAAATGCTTAAAGCATACCATAATATAAATTATATATAATTATTATGTGTTAATATAATATATAATTGATATTATATAATTATATGTGTTATATATTATTATATATTTTACATCATATATTAGTATATGTTAATATCCTGTTTAAAATATATGATTTAAAAATGCTGTAAAGTACTTACAATTAGTATAAACAATCTTACCTACTAATATTTGTTAGTAGTTATCAATTAGTAAGAATGTATTTATTTGATTTCTGAATATGTGTTTATTGATTTGTTAAAGTGATTGCTTGAAAATCATACCAAGTGGAACATAGGGAAACCCCTCTACACATAAGCAGGATAAATTAATCTTATTATTGGTAGCTATTATTATCATTACCAACACCAGAATGTGGATTCATTCTTAAAAGACAATTTAAACCAACTCAACAAAGCTGCTGATTAATGATTTCTTACAGGCGCAGATAAATTTTGCATACTTCATTGGGTCATAACATTCAGATTCTGAGGAAAACCAGGAATATTATTTCCTTTATAGAATACTTTCGGTAAGGATTATTTATGACTAACTGTGGTATCCATTATCAATAAGTGAATAAACTTCACTTTCTATCTCTAAGAAGGCTAATGGTTTTATTACTAAATTATGTCCTTATGTAACTATGAAAGTCAACTTCTACTTGCATTCAGGAACATCTTTAACTTGTTAGATATAAAAACCAAAATTATAAATGATTTCAAATGGATTTACATAATGAGACCAAGTTTCTCTATGCTTTATGAGATTTACAGACAACAGACTCAGCTTTAAAATATTAAAAAAATGAATTTGAAGCCAAATTTTATATTATAAACATCTGATATGAAAAAGCAAGTACACTAAAGGTTTCATATATCCTCAGACTAAATGTTACTGCATAAGTGATGCTGTGTAGCTGAAAGAATCCTTTGTATGAGTTAGGAGATTTGAGGCAAACTTCTGATTCTGTCACTAGATAAACAGTTACTTTATTCTGAATGGAGCTATTGAGTGAAAATTTCTTACTGCTCTGAAAATGTATGCACTTCTGTAATAAAATCTCTCGGTATAATATTTAAGAAATTTTTAATATTTTAATTTCCCAAAGTGATATGATAAGAAAAATTAAGCACACTTTTGCTGATTGCTGAAGGATTTGTGTGTGTGTGTGCTGATAGCTAAATCAGTCTTGCTCAGGCAGTGTAACATACAACAATATCTGAGAGACTCATGATTTATCCCTTGGTTATAATGAGATGCACAAAGACAATTTATGACTCTTATGGCATGTTTATGAACCTTAAACATGGTCTCATGTGATTTGTATGGCCTAGGGAACTTGGGTCAATAGAAACTAGGTTACATACTTAGAAATCTCTACAATTGTATAAAGCCTTTGAAAAAAAGATGTGGCCAAACATCTTTATATATCGCTTGACCAGGTTTTATTAACTATATTAATAATAAATATTGATCGTGCAACTTCACTGACCTAAAACCCAGTAGATAAAAATGTTTACTCTTTTAGATATTACAGAAAATTATCACCTAAATATGGATGGATTACCTCCTCATCAATGACTGCAGAGTTAATTACAATTGCAACAGTTAAATAATACAACATTCTTAAAATTGGCACTACTCAAACGTTAGTCCAAAGCAGAAGAAAAAAAGTAGAAACAAGTAGTGTTTGGTGATAACCTGTAGTAGAGGAGCTATTAACTTGCCTCAGCTCCGCAATTCCCACCCAGAATCTTTAGGTTCAGCACCAGATGTGAGCTTAGCTCTGTCATTGCTATAGTCCCAAGTACCTTTAAAACATATCAACTTCCTTCATTTGGTACCAGGTTGTATGTCTATAAAGTCTCTCAGTAGATAACAACTTCCTATGACATACTACAATTTTGCTAATAAGTTTTAAATCACATAAGTCCATGAAATATTAATCTAACTTATTATAATTATGATTAGGTCTCTGAGAGTCTTTTGGAAAATTTGTGAAAAAAATTAATATGTAATTCAAAAGACTTTTTGGGATATACCTTAATCATGAAACTATCATAAAAATTATTCAAAATACATATAAAATGGAGTCTAAGTAATTATGTTCTGCTAAATATCAAATATAAATTCACTTGGAATACTATGAGCACACTGAGTTTACCTTCGAACAGTCTATTAACTCTGCATGGGGTTGGTTTGTCTTAAGAAAAGGGGAAAACTCAACAATGCGTTTGTGCCAAAATTAATTCTACTAGTAATACATTTTATGCTCCACTGACTTTCAATTTATTACCAGTGAAGCTTAGTTGATTGTTTTGATCTTCGGTTTATTGGTAATGAAGTGGGATTTACTGTGCCACCACATTTCAATAGCATATTACTTGTTGCACTGGTGCCTCATTGCAGAGCACTATAAGAAAACAATTTGCCTTTGCTTAAATTCATAATACTTTTGAGTGTGCTAGAATGTTTAATGTTCACCTTGTCTCCTTGCATATTATATTTTGTAATTTCAACTCTTAGGAGGTAAAATATGTTCATCTAAGTGGCTGTCATTGCAACTTGATTATACTGACACCATATGGCAGTGAATAGGTCCCAAGGTGTTAGACTTTAGAATGTATGCAAAATGTTTTAATAGTTGACCTACAGTATTGTTTTAGTTTACAGTGTACATGATAGTAATTAGGCACTGATGTGCCTCACACAGTGATCACCATAAGTCTAGTACCCATCTGGCCCCATAGGTACTTTTTACGCAAAGCATTATATATCCTTTAACAAAATAGTAATTACACTGCAAGGAATACACCCAAAGATGATCTTAAAAACAACTGTTTAAAGATAAATGCTATGATATGTCCACATTTTCTTAATACAACTTAATTTCTTACATTTAATTTATTTATTTTTTTACTTTTAAATATTTATAGCACTTATATTCTCAGGCAATATTTCCTTCAGATATTTTTGTAAAGCAGTCAAATAACCCAAATTAATTTAGTAACTGGTATTCTCATTATTCAAAGACCTGTTTGGGGTGAGGGGGTTCACTATACTTTTAACCTACACTAAAATATTGCATTGAAAGGATGACATGTATTAGTTCTTCCTAGGGCTTATACATGAACTCAATATTTTAGAGAAGTGACCTTTGCTTTTGAAGTAGAAATTTAGATTCAATCTCCTTTGAAGCATATATGGATATGACATGCTCAGGCTTCCCTTCCATGGAGTTGCTATCCATTCTTTTAATAATGTTCCTATTTGTATTCTATTTTCAGAAGAGCTACCTCTCATATTAGAGGTACCAGTTATCTTCTCCTGGACCAATCCCCTGTCCCTTGTTGGAGAGCCTGTACGTGCCATTAAATACCACATGTGATATGGTAGATGAACCCGACCTCCCTGGCCTTAGGTCATTGGAACAGAGTGGATCCTTGCCTAGATTGCCTTCCCACAGTGTAGAAATGATACCTCCAATACTGAGTGCATTTAATTTATTTCTTGATTTGAAAATTTTATCTTTTACAACAGCATAGATGGACCTTATTTCGCATTATGCTAAGTGAAATAAGCCAGTGAGAGAAAGACAAATATTATATGATTTCATTCATATGTGAAATCGAATGAACACACTGGAATAACAAGCAAAATAGAGACAGACTTACAGAACGGGCTGACAGCTCTTGCAGGGGGTTGGGAGTGGAGGGATGGAGCCAAAAAAGAAAAAGGACCATGAACAAAGACAACGTTGTGGTGATTACGAGGATAAGGGAAGTGTAGAGGTGGAAGCAGGTATAACAGGGATATATGGTAATGGAAAAAAATACAGTAAAGGTAAACTATAAAAGAAAGAAAATACAGTTTCATTGTCAAAAGAAAGAATTAAATTTTCTCTTTTCTATGGACTTTTATTTTTTTTTAAATCTCAGCTTCTGTTTTAAAATTTTTATTTATTTATTTTTGCCATGATTATGGCAATTTCCCAATAAGTTCAGAGATAATTTGTTTACTTTTGTTTCAAAAAATAAGTAAATAAAACAGGCTCCATATCACTTTTGCCCCATATACTGAGGTCTATCCAGGAAGTATCTAGCCATATAATATGAAAAACAGAAACAACTATCGAAGAAGATACAAGATACAAGAAACATTGTACATAGGGCAATGATCCCTCAGTCCCCTTCAAAGTTATGACTTTCTTGAGGAAATCTGGTTTGTTGGTACAGGTTTGAATCAAGTCATTAGCAGCTGCAGCACAATATTCCTTCTGCTCTGGTTGCAGAAGCATAGGAATGAATTTTGCAATTTGGTCATGGCATGCTTCATGCCAAGACACTGTATCAATATCTCAGACACAATAGTTTTTGGAATCTCCAGATCAGCTTCTGTTTCTCTCACTGTTGGTTGCTGATCTTTGTTGACTGCAGCCCATACACGTTCAACATTCTCAGGTGTTTGCTTGTGGCAGGCCTTCCAGAACATGGATTACTTTCAACAGATTCTCTCCCATCTTTGAAGCATTTGTGCCACCCTTTTATTCATGTTGCACTCATTGCATCATCCCCCAAAGTCTTCTGAATCATCCAAATAGTTTCCAAAGAGGAATGTTCAAGCTTAATGTAAAATTTGACGCAGATTCATTGCTCTACTCAGTCATTTTGAATGCAACGGCTACACAGTACATATTTTCACTCAGTGGTGTCTACTGCACCTACTGACTAGTACAGTGAACTTGTCATTGTTCACGCATGAACATTCCAGTCCACTCTCCTTGGCTGCCAAGTTACATCAATGTTGCACAAACCATTCTCATTACATTAACAATGGCTGGAAGTTTTCCTTGTATTTGCACATAAATGTTTTCAAAAAATTTTAGTAGATATCCAGGTGAGGGGTTGGTGGGTCATCTGGTAACTCCATTCTTAATTTCTGAGGAACCTCCATAGTGATTTCCATAGTGGCTGTACCAATTTACATGCCCCCAGCAGCAGAATGAAGGTTCCTTTTTCTCTACAACCCCTTCAATACTTGATATCACTCGTCTTATTAATAGTTATTCTAAGAGGTGTGAGGTGGTATCTTATTGTAGTTTTTATTTGCATTTCTCTAATATCTAGTGAAGTTGAGCATCTTTTTATATATCTGTTGATTTGCATGTTTGGGGGAGATGTGAGCATTCAGATCGTCTGCCCATTTTTAATTGTTTGTTTGGAGTTGAGTTGTACGAGTTCTTTATATATTTTGGATATTAACCCCTAGTTTAAGCTGTTGTTTGAAAATATCTTCTCCCATTTGACTGTTCCCTTTTTGTTTTGTTGGTAGTTTATTTTTCTATGTAGAAGATTTTTAGTTTGATATAGTCCCTTTCATTTAGTTTTCTTTTACTTTCTTTGCCTTTGAGGTCAAATTCATAAAATCTTCTCCAAATGAAGGTCCATAATTTTAGTACCTATGTTTACTTCCCTGTAATTTATTGTTTCAAGACATCTATTTAGGTCTTCATCCACTTTGCATTAATTTTTGTACATGGGGATCAACAGTAGTCTAGTTTCACTCTTTTGCATGTGGCTTTTCAGTTTGCACCATTTATTGAAGAGACTTTATTTTCTCCAGTGTATGTTTTCATTCCCCTTACATAAATTATTTTACCATATGCATGTGAGTTGTTTCCTCAGCTCTCAATTTTGTTACATTGGTTGGTGTGTTGGATTTTCTGCCAATATCATGCTGCTTTTTTTTCTGTTTGTTTGTTTATTTATTTATTTATTTATTTATTTTTTGCTTAATTCCTTCATCTTTCTCCTAATCCCCCAACTTCCCTCCACTCTATCAGTTGTCAGCCTGTTCTCTGTACATATGAATCTGTTTCTATTTTGTTTATTTTATAGATTCCATTAGATTCCACATATAACTGAAATCATATGGTACCTGTCTTTCTCTCACTGATTTATTTCACTTAATACAATACTATCTAGGTCTATTGATGCTGTTGCAAAAAATAATATTTCTTTCATTTTACAGCTGAGTAATATTTCACTCATCAACTAATGACCATTTGGGTTGCTTCCATGTCCTGCTATTACAAATAATGTTGAAGTGAATATGGGGGTGCATATATTCTTTTCATTTAGTGTTTTGAGTTTCTTCGCATATATTTCCAGAAATGGAATCACTAGATCATAAGGCAGTTCCAATTTTAGAAGTTTTTGAGGAAACGCCATACTGTTTTCAACAGTGGTTTCGCCAGTCTGTGTTTCTACCAACAAGGCATGAGCATTCCCTTTTCTCTATATCCTTGCCAACACTTGTCTGTTGATATATTTATATAGCCATGCTAACAGGTGTGAGGTGATAGCTCCTTGTGATTTAATTTGCATTTATCTGATGATTAGGGATGCTAAGCATTTTTTCATATGTCTGTTGGCCATCTGTATGTCCTCTTTGGAGAGTCTATTCAGGTCCTATGCCCATTTATTGTATTATTCAGTTTTTTGGTGTTGTCAGGTTCTTTATTGATTTTGGATATCAACCCCTTATCAGACATATTGTTGGCAAAGATATTCACTCATTCAGAAGGTTGTGTCCTTTTCTATAAACAACTTTTTATTTTGATGTAGTATATTTATTTATTTTTGTTTCCCTTGTCCAAGGAGACATATGAGAAAAAGATTATTATGAGGAATGTTTGAAATTTTACTGCCTATGTTTTTTTCTTCTAGGATTTTTATGGTTTTGAGTATAATATTTAAGTCTTTAACACATTTGGAGTTTATTCTTGTGTATGTTGTAAAAGGCAGTCTAGTTTCATTTTTTGCATGTATCTGTAAAGTTTTTTCCAACAGCATTTATTGAGTAGACTTTTTTTCCTTATTGTATGTTTTTGCCTACTTTGTCAAATATTAATAGAACATAAAGGTGTGAGTTTATTTCTAGACTGTCCATTCTGTTCCATTGATCTGTATGTCTGTTTTTGTGCCAGTACCATTCTGTCTTGACTACTGTGATCTTGTAGTATAATTTGATATCAGGTAGTGTGATTCCTCCATCTTTGTTCTTCTTTCCCAGTTAGATCGCAGTTGCCATTCAAGGTCTACTATCGTTCCACATAAATGTTTGGAATATTTGTTCTAGTTCTGTGAAATATGACATTGGTATCTTCATAGGAATTGTATGAATGTATAGATTTTTTGAGGGGTAGTATGGACATTCTAATGATGTTAATTCTTTTTACCCATGAACATGGTATATGCTTCTACATATTCATATCTTCTTTGTTTCCTTTTTCTCAGTGTCATAATTGTCCAAGTACACATTTTTACATCATTAGTTAAAATTATACCTCAGTATTACTTTTTTTGATCAAATGTAAATGGGATAGTTTTCTTAGTTTCTCTTTCTGACAAATCATTATTGGTGTGTAAAAATGCAACTGATTTCTGAATATTTATTTTTTTACCCTGCAACTTTACTGAATTCAGCTATCATTTCTAGGATGTTTTATAGAAATTTTAGGGTTCTCCATATACATTATCATGTCATCTTTAAAAAATGACAGTTTACGTCTTTCTTTCCAATTTGAATGCCTTTGATTCATTTTTATTGTCTGGTTGCTGTGGCTAGGACTTCCACTACTACGTTTAATAACAGTGCAGAAAGCAAACGTTATTGTCTTGTTCCCTAACTTATGGGAAACATTTTTGGTTTTGCCCATTGTGTATAATGTTAGCTGTAGGTTTATCATATATTATCTTTATCATGTTGAAGTATGCTCCTTGTATTCCCATTTTGCTGAGAGTTTTTTATCACAAATTTTTGTTGGATATTATCAAATGCTTTTTCTACATCTATTGATATAGTCATATTGTTTTTATACTTTATATTTTTATGTGATATATCATATTTTAATTTGAAGATATTGTACCAAAATTGTATCCTAGAAATTAATTCTACTTGATCATGCCGTGCGACCTTTTTAATGTATTACTGGATCCAGTTTACTAATATTGTGTTGAAAATTTTAGTACTTATGTTTATTGGGAATATTGACCTATAATTTGTTGTAGTGACTTAATCTGGTTTTGGAATTAGGGTAATGCTGGCCTTATAAAAAGAGCTTGGGTATCTTCCTGCCTCTTGAACTTTTTGGAATTGTGTGAGGATACATGTTAGGTCTCCTTTGAATGTCTGCTAAATTCACCTGTGAAGCCATCTTGTCCAGGACTCTTGTTTGTGTTTGGAGTTATTTGATTATTACTTTAATTTTATCAGTTGGAATTGATCTATTCAGATTTTCTGATTTTTCCTGATTCAGTTTTGTGATGTTGTGTGTTTCTAGGAATTTATCTATTTCTTCCAGATTTTCCAGCTTGTTGGCATGTATTTACTTGTAATATTTTCTTACAATCCTTCGTATTTCTTTGGTGTCAGTTGTTACTTATTCTCTTTCATTACTGTTTTTATTTATTTGGATTCCCTCTCTTTTTTTCTTGATGAGTCCGACCAGTGATTCGTCAATCTTGGTTATCTTTTCAAAGATCCAGCTGTTGGTTTCATTGATTTTTTTTTATTCTCTAACTTGTTTATTTCTGCTGTCATCTTTATTTTTCCCTTTTCTACTCATTTTGTGCTTTGTTGTTCTTCCTCTAGTTCCTTTAAGTGTAAAGTTAGATTGTTTATTTGAATTTTTAATTGATTGAGATGGGTCTGGAATGCTAAGAATTTCCCTTTTAGGGCTGATTTTGCTGAGCCTCGTAGATTTTGGGTTGTTATGCTCTCTTTGCAGTTGTTTCGAGGTATCTTTTGATTTTTTCCTTGGTCTCATTGTTAATCTATTTTTTGTTTAGTGACATGTTATCTGGCCTCCATGTCTTTGAGTGTTTTCAGTTTTTTTCTTTTCCTTGTGATTGATTTCTAGTTTCATACAATTATATTTAGAGAAGATGTTTCATATAATTACAATCTTTATCAGTATATTGAGACTTGTTTTGTGTCTGAACCAGTGGTCAACCCTTGAAAGTGTTCTATTTACTTGAAAAAAAAGTGTATATTGTGCTGAATTGGGGTAAAATTCTCAGAAGATACCAATTTAATCCATCTGATCCAGTGTATCATTCAACATCAGTGTGCCTTCATTGGTTTTCTGTATGGAAGATCTATTCACTGATCAATGGGGTATTAAAATCCCCTATTATGACTATATCAACGTTGATCTTTCCCTTTATGTCCATCAAGATTTGCTTTATACATTTGGGTGTGCCTGTGTTGGGTGCATAAAAATTTGAAATGTTTATATCTTCTTGTTGGAATGATCCTTTTATAATTATGTAGAGTCCATCTTTGTCTCTTACTGTAGTCTTTGTTTTAAAGTCTATTTTGTCTCATATAACTACTGCTACCCCAGCTTTTTCCCTTTTCATTTGCTCAAAATATCTTTTTGCATGCCTTTACTTTTAGTTTGTGTTAATCTTTTGTTCTGAGGAGAATTTCTTGTAGACAGCACATACATGGCTCTTGTTTTCTTTTCCAGGTGACATTTTAAATTTTTTTTTAAATTTTAGAGTGAGTGAGGAAAGGGAGTGAGAGAGAGAGTGAGAAAAAGGGAGAGATACAGAGAGAGAGAGAAAGACAGAGAAAGGGAGAGAGACATCGATTTGTTTTTCCTCCTATTTATGCATTCATCGGTTGATTCTTCTATTTGCCCTGGCTGGGGATTGAACCTACAACCTTAGAGTATCAAGATGATGCTCTAACTGAGCTACCTGGCCAGGGCTTACTCTTTATTTTGATTGGAGCATTTAAGTTATTAGTTTTAAACTAATTATTGATAGGTATGTACATATTGTCATTTTAGTCTTTATAATTATGTTCCATTGTTCCTTCTCCTCTTCCTCCTTCTTCTCTTCTTCCTCCTTCACCTTCTTCTTCGATACTTTTAACATTTCTTGTAATACTGGTTTGGTGGTAATGAACTCCATTAGCTTTTTCTGGTCAGGGAAGCTTTTTATATGTCTCTCAAATTTAAATGATAGTCTTGTTGAGTAAAGTAGTCTTGGTTGTAGGAGCTTGCTTTTCATTACTTTGAATACTTAATGCCAATCTCTTCTAGTCTAAAACATTAGACTATGGCCACTGCCTGTGGCCAGTGGATATCCATTGAGGGGAAGGTGGCAGTCAAGCTTGGGGCAAAGTTGGGGGGGTATCACTCTGTCACAAATTAGTCACTGAAACCTTCTGAGTCTGCCACAACCTCTACAGGGTTTTACATATAAAGACTCACATCATCTGTGAAGATGTCGAAGTGGAAAAACTGGTAAGAGATTACTTTTTACAGTGGTTTGCCCATGGGCGAAATACAGAGGAAATACTGGAATTATGAAGAAAAGTTGTTTGACTGGTCCTCTCTTACCCACCCTCTTCTGGCCTTTGCTGAGTTGTAGTTGAAACTTGAGCACTGCTTCCCCACATCCACTGGAGTGACTGGCTTCTGACCTGATCCTTCATCATACCATTCATACAGCCCCTCGGTGTCCTGCTCTTCTAGGGCCAGAAAATCACTTCTCTTGACTTAGTCTGTGCTACATGCACATTCCTCTCAGAGGAGGCACAGAAACTTGTGACTGCTTTGCCACTTCAAGGTGGGAAGTTCTCTTGTTAACTTTGGCATATCTTTTTGAAACACATTCATTTGCTCTGATGCCATGCTGTATGCAGATATTTGAGAGGATTTCAATCTCCTCAGGCTATATTCACGAAATTGCTGGGGGGATTTTGTTGTTTATTCCTTTAAATATTTTATATATATTGTCTTCTCTCTGATGACATCAATCTATTGGGTTACATGAATTAAGCAGAACTTTTTAAAAATAGCTCATTGGACACCAAATTGCCTATTGTAAGACCAAAGGGATATTTATGAAATGTTTGTTTCATTTTGGGGTATATGTGTTTTTATATTAGGTTGAAATATTAGATGAATTCTAACTATTGGTTTTATCCAAAATGTTTTAGGAAAAAAAAGTTATATAGACCACTTCCCATTTTAGAGCTTGAACTAATAATAGGCATATTTTTGGTCTCACCAAAGAATAGTCACATGGCATCATTCTTTTCTTGAATCACTCTCACTTGTTTATTCTCTTTTCTTTAACATACAGTCTGTCGCCATGACAAGGTCTTCTTCAATCATCCTGCATTCTTCCTCACTTACTCAATGACTTATGATGAAAATATTATCATTTGAATTATCCAGGAGTCTTAGTACATCTACTGTATCTATATCTACATCTATATCTATCTATAGAATCAACAAACAAATGAATACCAAAGAAATGTTTCTTTTTAGAATCATCTCTGAGAACAAGAAATAAATTTTGGCTTTCTAGCTCATTGTCTTGAATTTTATTTCAGCCACTCAGTTCACATTTCCTAAACTGTGTTTATTCAATAGGGGGGGGGGGAAACTAGAGAAAAAAAAGAAAAAATACAGATAAAAGTCTTCATTTTAAATTTAATAATAACCCTTCTTCTTCATATCTATCTAATAACACTAATCTACTTTAGGTTCTCATCACCTCTGTTTTGAATTGATCAAAAATCTTATCATTCTACGGCTTCCAGACTCGCTCCCAGTTATTATATCCTCTCTGCTAACACTATGGCCAAAGGGTCTTTATAATAGGAAAAGTTGACCTTGTCACTTGTTTCAGTTAAATTATTTATTTGTAAGTAATGAACTATCCCAAAATATAGTGGCTTAAACAACAACCATTTTAATAATATCTCATGATATTTTTGGTCCCCGATTTAGGCAGAAATGAGAGGAATGTCTTTTTTACATCTTACATTGGTGGAGTTCACTGTGAGCTATTCAGTGGCAGATGTCGGGGATGAAGGATCCAAGGTAACTGCATTCACACATTTGGTGCCTGGGTGGCAACAGTTAAATAACTAGGCTCATCTCAGATCATCAAGCAGAGCATCTATGAGGGGTCTCTTCTGTGCAGTAAGACTTCCAACAGGGAGGCTCAGGGCTCCCAGAGAGAATGTCTCAAGGAATCTGAAGTGGATTCTGGCAGTCTCTTAATGTATGGGCCACGAAACGGACATCGTCTCTGCCACGCTCTTTTCGCCAGTGTTGTTCAGCCTAGATTCTAAAGGAGTGAAATTAGTGGATTCCACTGCTTAAGTGGGATAAGTGACAAAGAATGTGAACCGTCTTTAATCTACCACATTACTCCTCTGCTCAAAATATCTTATCTATGCATCCATTTTAAGCATTTAAATAATTTATATATGACCACCTTGTTTCATCAGTTTTTATTAAATTTTATACTTTAGAAAACTTGAAGTTTACTAATTTTATATAGGAAACACTTAAGCAGGCACTATTCTAAACACTTCGTATATATTAACTCATGTATCTTCATAGTAACCCTATGATGTAATTTCTATTTAACAAATGAAGAAATAGAGGCATAGAGAGTTAACGTAACTTTTCCTGTGTTCTCACTTAGTAAGCTGTGAAGTTGTATGTGAACCTAGAAAATGTATTCCCCAAATCCTTGCTTTTAACCTTTAACATGGGCTGCTAGATTGTTTATTGTCTCTGGGTGTGGATATTTGTTTTCTATTGGCTTATGCATGTGGAAAAAGTAAAACTGCTTTTTCATCACCAGCTCAGTTAAAACTTTCTCTGTGAAACTTCTTTAGTATTCTGAACATACATTTATTACAGTAAGGATTTTACCTTTGCTTTTTCATTTTTCTTGTTTACACACTAGAAGGCAGGTGCACGCATCCTCTAATTTTATAGCTCAAGTCTCAACATACTGCCAGGCACAGAACTGATGCTCTAATTACTTTATGAAAAAAATGAGTGACTAGAGGTGTCTCAGTGAACTGGGGGTTCTTTCCCATTCTGTACCTTGCAGATTTATACTGAAGCTGGAACAAATTTTATGCCATTATGTTTATACTAGAATATATATATATATATATATATATATATATATATATATATATATTTGCCCTTAGTTTTTATACTTGTGGTGATATACATATAACATGAAATTTACCATCTTAACCATTTTGTTTTCTACTTATTTTTTAACTATTTGCATTATTACAGATGTCCCCATCCCCCGCTTCAACCCATCCACCAGACTTCACCTACCCTGGCCTTCACCACATTATTGTTCGGGTCCATGAACTACACATATATGCATATATGTTCTTTGGCTAATCTTTTCCAGTCTCCCCCACCCAACCCAACTCTGAGATCTGTCAGTATGTTCCATGAATCCATGCCTCTGGTCCTATTTTGTTTGTCACTTTATTTTGTTCATTAGAGCATATTTTAAGAATACCTACAAAGAGATGGGCAAATATTCTCTTTTGGTCTGAATTGTAATATATGCTTTTTATACATTTTATAAAATGTCCCCATGCCAGTAATACTTAAAGGGTTAAATTTGAAGGGGATGCTTTATTTTAGGAGCTCTTACGTTGTGTAAAGAGATCATAAATGTTATACATTTCTAGCTGAGGTTTCACAGTGAGACATTGCCTCTATAAAAATTCAATGGCATTGGAGAACACTAAGAATATTATTACAGTTAGTGAAGCTATCTGGAGAATGAACTAAGTAAAAAAATCCATATTTAATTAAAACTAAAATTGCAGGGCACATGATGTGTAAGAAAGAAATGGTGTACATGTATGTTACTCATTTAATGTTTAATGAGAACATCTGGTCATATTTCTAGATTTTAAATGTAGAGAGCTAAATGGAAAAAAGACCTTATTTCTCACAGGCTACGATAGAAAGTCAAAGCTTAAATGATATAATGAGTCGATTTATGTTATTCAGTTGTGGTGTCTCTAAACCTTAACATAAAATTATACTGCAGAGGATAAAGGTGCTCAGGGAAGACAGCAACCAGTATTTATCTGGTACGATGAATGCCTGATGCACACTGATGCTCGCCAGATCATTTCTTTTGGTTAGTAAACCTTTAGAGAGAAATGGAGAATTTAAAAGAGTTAGTGAGAACACAAAGCAGAGAGAATGCTCATAGAATTATAATTTCAAAGTAGTGATTTTCAGTGACTCGAACTTGACTAACTGGGTATCTGTGCAACAATATAAACATGTCTGCCCAGAATGAACTCAATGGAAATAATAAGGATATGCAAATGGTACTTTAGAAACAGGATACCACAGAATTAGTGTTGAGTCAAAGTTAAAATAAAAATGGAAATTATATATAGTAAGACAGTTTTTGAAATATTATGAAATAGAAATATTTTAAATTATTTGCTTAAAAAGTTTGGTAGAAAGGAAATAAGATTTTATATAAATTAATGGTGGTGATTTTTACATTGGCAAGGAGATGGTATGTCACACAGAGAACAGGCAAATCAAAGTGCTTCTGTAAATACTTCTTAATGCAGAATAATTGTTCAAGGGAATCTAATCAGAAATGTTATGTTATGTTTTGTATATTTAGTAGGTCAATGAGTAAATTATAGAATCTATTTAAAATAATGAAATAATAATGATATTAATAACCAAGGATTAGAATAATAAAGAAAATACATTAATTATATTATTTATTCCTTTAACAGCAAACTCTGAATTTTAGATTCAAAGGTTATACAGAATAATTTTATAAATACAAAAATTATCTAGTTAATTAGTGCTCTTGTTGTGTTAAACAACTGCAACATATAATTACTTTTTTTTTTATAAACCAGAAGTCATTTGGACTACTTATTGTTTTGTTTTTTACTTCTTAGTCCAGTGTAGTTTAGGAAATATTTCTATGAAAGGGCTTTATAAAATACCTCTCCAATTTATTTTAGGTATCCTGTGCTTTGCCAATTGTTGATTTTGAACAAAGATAAATAGTTCTTGCATTTGGAAATCACATACAATTTTAATATTTAAAGCTATTATTTTTATTTCTTTATTCAAAATATATTTGGTTAGATATTATTCAATATAAACAAAATTAATGGAAAAGTTTTTACCTTCTATATATTAAAAATAATTAAGGCATACAATTTAAATATAATCTTAATTTTTTCTTTAACAGGCATAAAACAAAATGAATAAGAAAATACTGTAAGTGGCATGCCCACAGATCGTATATATTTTATTTAATTAATGCTGTATCTTCAACACCTATTTAGAGTGGTAGGTGCTCGATATATGTTTATTGAATACTTAAGTGAATAAACAACACAAGCAAGTGATTCTGACTAAATCTTATGAAGCTTCATTAAAGAAGTTAATATAAAGGGAAGCCTAGGAATTTAAAATGAGCTCCCAAAATATCAGGCATTTGCTAAGAGTTGCTGCTATCCCCATTATCTGAAGGTAAAATTAACCTTTGTGAATTTATGAAAAGGATGATTCTCAGCTTCTATAGGTTTAAGAAATGCATATAATTCAGAAGATTGATTACTATGTAAGGTTGATCATTGGTGATTTTACTTAATAACAAAGACTTTTTTTGAAAAATATTAATTTCATGAGTTGAGTGTTTAATTATAAAGTCTAGTCTATGGCTTCTGCTCACATCCATTTCCACATTATATCTAGGGGATGGAGTTCTTCCATTCAGGGTCTTGGACATTTTCGTAGGCAGTGAATGAATGAACATATGCAATAATGGTTCCACTTGTCCAAGTCCCTATGAAAAGATATATTCTTCTTCTACATCTGTAAAAGTTTCATTGTTGTATTTCACCCTGGGAATTTTTCATTTCTTTAACATTACATACTTCTTAGTGTATATATTTTATGCTACTCTTAAAGCTTAAATTTCAATTTCCTATATAATTTCTTACATATATATCTATCTGTCTATCTATCTATCTATGTATACACACACACACACACACACACACACACACACACACACACACACACATATATATATATATATATATATATATATATATATATATATATATATAGAGAGAGAGAGAGAGAGAGAGAGAGAGAGAATATCTTAGTATGTACCCTGGCAGGGGTTTTATGAACATACCTGAAATTTATATAATATGCCAAAAAGTTTATGTGGCCACAACCTGAAGGAAGAAATTCAGTATCTAAGGAGAAAGAGAAAAAGAGCTGATGGAGCAGAGGAAACACGTAAAAAGAAAATGGCCTTGGAGCTCTCTGGTGATTTTTATGGAACCCACCTAGTCAATTATTCTGTAGTCAAGCACCTTCCTTTCTTTCTTTCTTCTAAAAAATTAAAATATCTTTTTCCCATCTTAACATTTCCTACTTTCAGGAAACCACTAGGTATTCAAAAACAAACCGCATGTGTAGGTACATTTTTGGCCAAAGTTCAAGATATACCACTTGTTTCTTGTTACTTCCCAACTTCATCAAAGGCAATGAATGAAAGTTTTAAAACTAAAACTTTCAGGATCTAAAGGATCCTGAAAGGATCTCCTCTTTTAGGAGCTAAATATTTGCTAAAAGAAATTTTCAATAAAATCTCTTTATTCCTCATGCATGTTTAATTAAATAAAAATCAGATATTAACTTGTAATAGTTTTCAAGTCTCCAATGATGGGCTTTCTCTCCTTAAATAGCTCCAAAGCTCTATGCAAAATGGAAACACACTTCCCATCATTTGCTCCACAATGGACTCTGAGCCATGAGGACTCAGTATTAAGACATGGCACACAGTCTCAACACACACAGCTATCTGTTGGGTAGGCAGAGTATGTAGCTCTATGAATATAGCAATGATGCTTGCCTTTTAATAGTACCCTTCAGAAAGTCAATAGTAAATATTAAACATTTTTATGACTGCTATACCTATAACTTTAAGAACTAGAATCAGTGTAACCAATTTATTGTTACTGAATATTTTTCCTGAATACATTTTTAGGCTTTGCCAATTTGGATGCCTTTTTAATTTAAATTAAAATGTTGAAATGAAAATTTAAAAAATAACATTATATTCATTAAAGGAACCAGAAAATTCTAGTGATACATTTTTTAAAGAAAAACACACAAAAATTATCTTGACAATTATTTAATGAACTTGAATACTATAAACAATCAAATGATGAACATACATAACACTTGGAAAATTTTTAAATGTTATTAGCAGTAGTAACACCAATAGTAAGATGTTCTTCATTCCTTGTTGTTTTTATAAGTTTGTTATTTGAAAATATCAAGCGTTTTTTTTTTCTTTTTTTTTTTCCCACTAAGCACTTGCCTACCCTTGTGGTTTGCTACACCCAATGGAGTCCCAGTTTACATTTGGGCAACCGATTTTTAGACCTATCAGAGGGCCAAAGATAAAAGTTTCATGTTTCAGAAACGTCTGAGGTTCTGGCAGTACAGCAATTAGGAAAGTAATAATCTTTATGGTTGCTCTGCAACTTGGGCAGTAAATTACTTCTGTTGGCAACTAGGTAAATCTACCCCAGAGGCTGGGAAATGGTACTGCCATGTATACCACACGGATGTGGCTGCTAAGACCATTGTCCCTGAAGTTTCTGCCACCTCCGTGGCCTTACTAACCACACTACAGAGATGAATGTGGGGAATCTTCATTCATTTTCCTGGACTCTAATCACAAATTGGCTAGAGAGGTAACTTACTGGCATTTTCTGCAAGTATATTGGGAAACAGGTTCTTTCTGATAAGGTAAGGGATTTCCTAAATATAAGATGATGGTTCAGATGCTGAGCAGACAGAAATAACTATCTCACACCTTCCAACCCCCAATGGTGTTGACTGTGTCATTTTTCCCTTACACCTTGATCACAATCTAGTGAGAGTGCATTGGAGTTAAAAGGCAGCATTATCAATTTCAGTTGGTTGACTTTAAGGTAGGTAGATGATACATTTCTATTAATAGAATATTGACAATCTATCAAAATGAATGAAGCATGGAGCAGGACAGAAATGAACAAGGAGTCAGGGATGGAATTTTAGGTAAAGGGTACCTAATATCATAATTCTGTTGCTAAGCGCTTGTTAACAACTACTTCTTTTATGATCAGATCTGCCTGGTCTTACAAATTACCTTGGGGACTTGTTAAAAATAGAGATTTTTAGGATCAACCTAGATCAAATGAATCAGACCCTTGGGGTGGGACCTAGAAATTCTTGACCTAAACCTTTTTAGTGCCTAAACAACTCTCTTGGCCCTTAAGATACAGTATAAAAATAACTTGCTATGTCAAAGTTATAGCTTGCAAATTCCCTCCTGACATAACAGCTTGCAAAATCCCTCAACCATAAGAGCATGGTATGTGATATTTATCTATTTAATCAGACTTCTTTTTCTGGTTGATCTGCTTATATCATTTATTTTAAAGTGTCCTTTTTCTATTGATCCAAATCTTAGGGCAGATCTATTTTAAAAGTCACAATAATAAAAAAAAAAACAAGGTTAACACTTTAGATTATACACAAACATATGTGTATATGCATATATATGTGTACATATACATATATAATAAAATTCATTTTTATGAAAAACAATGTACACATTGTACTTTGGGTTAAAATTATCTACTTGACTTTCCACAACTATTGACTTTTTATCTACAATTAGGAGAAAATGTATATTTTGAAAATGGTTATATAATTTGGGGGGATTAAGGGGCATGTGTGTTATGTGTGGAGTCTAATGTAGTTTTTATTGTGTGTATGTGAGTGTGTGTATGGTATGCTGCACATCTGTGTGTGTGATCTGTGCTGTTAGTATAGGTGGGTGGGTGGGTGCGTATCACGTCTAGGCAGTGGTAAGGATGTGTGTGTTGTTTGTGTGTTTCCTCCATATTTTTACTGAAGGTTTTGGATGGTCTTTACTTGCAGCACTTTCAGAAGGAACACCATGTTTCATCCAGAGTCTTTTTGATATTAATAGATCCTGCAGGTACTTACAAAATGTATATCTGTATCTGGCACAAGTCAGTCTTTCTTATTCTTTTGTCTTTATTCTTCAGTATCTGGATTTTTTAAAGAAAGTTTAATCAAGGGAAACAATCTAAAGATATTGAAATAAATCAAATGGCCTTTACAAAACCAAATGTCTGAAAAAGTCCTCAAATCTTTATTCTTACTGTTTTCCCAGTGCTTCAAGAAAGAAATGTCTCACAATGTTGTCTGCTGCTATTCTTCACCTATTGTTTTAGTTGCATTTAAAGTTTCTGTAGTTGATTCTGACTGTGATACTTCCATTTTTGACAGGTAGCTATTTTCTCCCTTTATAAATATTTTTGTGACCTATAATCTCCATAATCACCACCAAAGTAAACACTTACATGCACCACAAAATGTTTTGGTATTTGATTAGCTGTCCTTATTTCTCTCAAATAAAAAAAGAAATTTCATAAAAGAGAAACACATACCTTCTCTTTTTGTCTCCTAGGTTTAAAAGCTTGGTGCCAGGCACAGAGTATATATTCAATGAATAATTTTTTATTTAAATTATAAGACTTGAATCATTAAAAGTTTGATATGTGTGAGGTTCACCTTTAACCTGGAATAATGTAAATGTGGGTGTGTGTCATAAAAGAGGTGGGAGGAGGGACTACCTACTTCTCATTCAAAATATATCCTTGTCTTAGGAGAAACATCACCTAAAGTATAGATCATACCATAGAAGGAAAGATCTGGGTGAAGATTAATGATAAATAAAAGGATGAGGAAGTGATTGATGATGGAAAGGGAGCCAATAAATGTGTAACATGAAAAGGAGAGAAGCCAGCAATAGTCTGAATTTTGTGAGATGATGTGGTATGTTTTCAGATCCCAGTAGTGTGAGGTGAAGCTCTTGTCCTGCTCAATCTCCCTTTGTTTGAAGCCAAATGTCCAGTGTGAATCCTAATGGATAAAAGAAGCATGTAAAATATAATCTGTGTCTGTTTTATTAATTGTGTGCCATTTTATATAGATAAATAATTTAATCGATCTAATTACATTCCTTATCAATTTTAATTTCTTCTGGCCAAATATATTTCACATAATAATCAACACGTACTTTGAATTGATCACAATGTTAAACCTGCCAGATATAGGATTTTTGGTTTACCTCCTCCCTTAAAACACAATGATTTCTCTATTATTTTAATGAAGAAAAATTAAATTCTAATGTCTTTCTTTCTGTATATCATTCATGTAACATTTTATAGTCACATATTCAAGTCTTTTTTCATCTTATGAATAAATTCATCCAGATTAATCTAACATTGTCAAATTTTCAACACATTTTATTCTTTCTCTTTAAAATCATTCTTTGTAGTTATTATAAATCAAAGCAAAGAAGGTTCATAGCCTCTTAACCTGGAGTTATCTGTGTGATGTATCTCAATGACATTAATATTACCTTTTGCATGAATAGTAAGGATAATTTCAATGTAGTTATTTTTTCTTTCTTTTTGGCTCTCATTTTACCAGTTTCATGTATTATAGAGAATCCCTTTTGGGAGGAAATATGTAGTAACTCCTGCCTCCTGCATACTTGCAAATGACTTGGTTCATTATGAGGTTACAGGCCACTGTGTGACTATTGGCCTAGGTGATGACCTAGTGTGAAACATTCCCAAACATGTGTTGAACGCCATACTGTCAAAATATCATATTTCCTGTTATATATAGAACATGCTCTTGTGAATAAAAGGTAACAGTGAAGGAAAAGAATACTCAGCAAATGGAAATCAATGTCAGTTTAGGTATGGTATGATGGCCTTAAGTGTTTACAACCAACAGTCCTAGACCCTTGTATCTTATTCTTTACCTAGACTTTTTATTTGCATATTGTAACAGATATGTATTTTTTTTTTAATATTTTACCTGCTTAGCATTTCTTACCTCTGATTTCTGGTAAAAGAATTCCTCCTTTACTCTGGGACACCCCCCAGGTGTGTACTAACTCAGATTTGCCATGGCAACAGAGAAAAGATGATCCTTTGAATGTTTATTCACAAGGACACAATGACCACTGAGGGGCCTATGGGCAGCTCTTTGGCATATATATCTCAAGTACACTTGTGGAAGTCTCCTTCCTAACTATCACTTCCTTGGGACTTCACATCGCCTTAATGTTTTCTTTCATAAGATCAAGTTATGGAGATCGATACTTTTTCCTGAGATTGACTTAAAATAACCTTGAAAACCCAAGAAAGTTATTCAAGTTCTTAGTTTGAGCTATGCCTGAATCCACTCATCTTCCAGAACTTTTCATCAATTACACAGTGCACAATAATTGAAAAAAAAACACATTTTGCATATGCAAGCTTTAGTATCTATAAAGGGTATTGTATAGTAGGGGAAGGAGAGAACAAACTGTCAAGAAATGTCCATCAAAGTCCTTTCTCAGCTTCACAGGATGCTCTTTGTCATTGGGTTATGTGCCGCTGGGTTCAGTGAGACATATTTCAGTTCCAGGCGAGCAGGCGCTCTGGCACAAATTTACTGAGGAGTCTATTATGTCCAACTGACCATGTAGCTGAAGTCAGCTGTGTAGCCAGATAAACCAGAAGGAGCCATTAATCTACATCTCCATAAACAATGGAGGCAAACTGTCACAGAGTGCGTCTACGGGAATTTTAAATTTTAAATGTCATGTCTGTAGTTCAAAGTTTATATTTAAAATATACTCAATAAGCATTTAATGACATCAATATACTTGTTGAATAAACCAACATTGGTCAAGATACTCTAACAGTGATTTGGACAAAATTGGCACAGGTCTGGGAGTCTTATGAAAACCACATTCACCTTTAGCAAAAGGAGACATTCTAAGGAAAATTATTTAATGACTCATAATGGTCATTTCGAAGACTCTTTCAGGAGGAAGATACAGGATAACAAGCTTCCTAGAGAGATACTATTAGGTGGCTTTTTTTAATTTTTAATATTTTTTAAATTATAGTTTATACTCAATATTATTTTGTATTAGTCTCAGGTGTGCAGCATTGTGGTTAGACAGTCATATAGTCCACCAAGTGTCTCCCTGATATTTCCAGTATCCAACAGGCACCAAATATTGTTATTATAATATTATTGACTACATTTCCTATTCTGCACTTTAAATCCCCATGACTATTTTGTAACTACCAATCTGTACTTTTCAATCCCTTCGCTTTTTTCACCCAGTTCCCCAACCACCCCCTCTGGCAACCATCAGTCTGTTCTCTGGATCTATCAGTCTGCTTTTTTGTTGTTTGTTCACATTGTTATTTAGTTTCACATATAAGTCAAATCATATCATATTTATATTTCTCTGCTGATTTATTTCACTTAGTATAAAATACCCTGTAGATACATCCATGCTATCACAAGTGGTAAGAGTTCTTTTTTTTTATAGCCAAGTAATATTCAATTGTAATGGGCATTTGGGTTGCTTCCTTAGCCTGGCTATTATAAATAATGCTGCAATGAACATAGGAGTGCATGTATTCTTTAGAACTAGTGTTTTGGGTTTCTTCAGCCATACACTCAGAAGTTGAATTAATGGGCCATTAAGGCATTATGTTTTTAAATAATGGATAAACAGAAGCTAAAGAAGGAAAATGGAACAGAGCATGTGCACTGACCCATGAGGAACTAATAAGCACGATCCTCTGGAAAAGAGCTAAGGTAGATCAAGGACAATAGTGTAGGGTCTTGTGAAAACACAAGCAATGCATTTATGGAGGAATTATGGTCCTCCTCATGAAGTCTATGAGAATTTCTAAGTGGAAAATGTAATTTGCACAGATGCTTTCTAACTGCCAAACACCCACAGAAAAACATGAAACAGATCTATCAAATAATGTAGTAAGTTGGGATTAGAGAGCTATTTAACTAGAATTTTATTGTTGGGGGAAAGACGTACTTTACTTAAAGAGAAGACACAATGAGAACATGGGCAGTACACTTTTTGCGATGTGGAACAAAGCCTATGGATTTGATACCTAGAGATGTGGAATCGACAGTAAACAGAAGTTTGGCCTTGATTTTTACCACCATTGATAACAGCATCTAGTCTATAAGCAAGGGCTGACTTTGTTAAGAATGTTGAGAAATTACTACTGATTTATTTCATAATTATGTTAGTCTAGTATAACTACTGTTGGTAAAACTATTTGGTGTAATACTGGCATACGTTGTAAGATAAATTTGATTGCTTCTAACAAAAACCTATGAAAACACCAGAATCTAGGATTATACAAAAAGAGATAAGCTATAATTAACCTCGCTAAGATCACCTTTTCTTCTCTGTGGTAGTGAATTTGAGTTATTAAATGGACTACGCCACCTTACTTAGGGAGCTTCCAAAAGTAATAGGAGAATTATTTTACTACAAAACAGGGAAAAGGGACTCTAGGCAGGCCCAAAATAAAAATAGGTATCCACTACAACATTCGAATAAACAGGTCTCGCAGAGAATGAAATATAGAAGGCTGGAACCTAAGGCTGAAAAGTATACATGTACAAATGTGTGTATATGTGTGTATAATGAGCCTAAAGTTAATAATAAAGAGGCCAAATGAGATCACAAGGAAAGGAATATAGCTAAAGAAATAAAAGGGGCCAGGAACTAGAATTTTAGAATGATTTGTACTGGAACTCAAGCATTTTTATATACCTTAAAGAAATCCAGACTCCTGGTTTCTTGTTAGATTATGTATATACTGAAATCTCATGAATAATGTTTAACTGAATACAAAGACAAAGCAAACTAGTAAAATTGTACTAACTTATGACTTTTAACTTCCTAACTCAGATCAATAGCCAAAGTTTAATAGTTAATACCTAAAGTATGTTTTGAGAAGATATTTTATTACTATTTTCCTACTAAGAATACAATTGCCAAAACATACAACCCATGTTGCCAATAAGGTAAATAAATTTTAGCTCTAGTAAAGCACACCACAATGATACATAAGAAGTTAATGGTTTACTTCTTAAATTAACAAATTCAAAATAGACTGTCAATGAGAACATAAAAGATTATAAAATGCTATGTATGTGATTCTGGGTGTTTCTTTTTCTTTTGACATTTTCAAAAGAGAATTATGAGCTAAATAGATAGACCAGGGCATTACAGAGAAATATAGTTTTGTACATCACCTTTAATAGTTATATCATTGGAAGATTATATATATACAGGTATTTAAGCATATATTAATATGGTAATAGAGATCCAACAACTATGTCTTTAATATAACATATAGAGTTTTGTTTCTAGGTTTTATAAAATATTTTCATAAAGACTGTTAAGAGAAAATGAAAATGAATCGAACCAGAAATGAGTGGGTAAAGCTATATCCATAGAAAACTTTTACGACATGTGGACAAGGGCACTGAAAACCTCTTAAGGAAAGCAGTGCGTCCTATTATATTTCACTTTCAATGACAGAAAAAGTAAAGCAACATTACACCACTTCATGGTATTATCCAAGAAATCTTGACTCTAGTAATAATATATAATTTATCAGGACTTTAATCTACAAAAAGAAAATGGCTTTCAAAAGCAAATAATTTCCCTATTAATTAATTTTTCAATAAATGTTAGACAATGTTGAATTTTGAGAGCATGTAATGCAGCATCTGCATTCACTTAGTGATTAAAAAGGGATAAAACATTTAGCCTAATATTATTTTTATTTTCAAAAACAGAAAGGGGCTTGATGAAATAATCACAAAATATGCAGAAAGCTTTACTTTAGAATCCCAATAGGTCTAATAAGATAACTAAAAACTGTCAGCCTTTAACAGTGACCTGGCCACTGAACCAAACTGTGCATGTACCTAACATCACAATTTAAATCTTCAGGCTCACTGAGACAAATAATACGGTGATAATTTTTCTGTTCCTTACTTTTTTAAATAAGGAAGGATGAATAATTAAAGTAACAACATAACCTTTCCTAAAAATTTTTAAAATTATTTACAAAATTCTATGTTTTAACCAATCATGTACGTTTTTGATAATTCAAATGTATTTTTCAAAGTTGTAACTCCTTACCTATATTACAGAATATTATGTTACAAACTCATCATTTACCTTCATATTTATAATTTTCAAGTTATTAGATTCCTTTCACTAATTGTTGATATCTGTATTAATCTTCATATCATCAAATTAGGTGGTTGACTCTTCGGAAATAACGGATCCCCTTTGTTCAATACTGAGTCCCTACAGTGTGCCACGGCCTGTGCCAGGATAAAAAATAAATTGAGATATGCCATCAAATAATGTAGAGAAAAACACTTATAAACATAAGTCATATTACAGTGAGCTATGATGGACTAGGCAGTGTGGCCCATTTTCATCACCTTAGACATGGGCACAGAAGCGAGATTCATGAGAGCCATAGCTGAGTTGGTCTTCAATGGTAGATGGCATTTGGCACAGGGAAGTACACAATATCAAAGTATTAACACAAGTCAGTGGTAGAATAAATTTATTATTTCTCTTGAAGTGAAAAAACTAAAGTATGCCGGGCCTCAATTTATGGAATTAAGGCTAGTAAAAGAGGGAATGTTGAATGTCCCCTTAATACGCAAGGTCTTGTAAGAATGAATCATTCTACTGACTTTATGGTAGTTTTCACTTAAAATCCAAGACATGAGTGCAAGAACAGTGCCTCTATACCTGTGTGTATCTAGATGTATGTGTGTGCATGTTTGTGAATGTACATGTGTATAGTTTGTACAGTTCTGTGCATCTGCGTGCATGTAGGTATGTGTGCATGGATTTTAGGCTGAAGGAAAATCTCATCATCTTTTTCAAACAAGACTTGGAATGTTCTTAATGCCAAAAGCTAAAATGAAAAATTAATGGCTTGGGCATATCTGTATTATATATGTAACCATGTTGTATATTTGAGGTAATATTTTAATGCTTTTTCATGGTGCTCAAAATCTTGAGTAAAAAATTGTTGCATATTTTGGTTAAGTGGGTATGGGACCTACAATTTAATGAACACATTATGAAAAGAAAATTCCTGCTCTCTGAATATGAAGACTTAGGAAGATATCTCCATGTCTTATCCTTTTAGGATGCTTCATTTAAGAAAGTGGACCCTGGTCTGTCAAAATGGAGATTTCTCTGATTCCAAATATTTTCTGTATCACTTGTCCAGAGTGGGGGTGAGTGACTATATCCTTAATAGACTTCTAAAATTGTGTGATACTGCAAATAAGCTTTATATTTATGACAGGAAAGAATACAAACCCCACATCATGTAATTACGCCTTCAAAAGTCTGTCTAATATGGAGGATATAAGTCTCCTATCATCTCCTTTTAATTGATGTTTTTGATGTACTCCTAAAGGAAATACAGATATCCACAGTGTGTTATTTAAGAAGAGATGCAAATTCTCTCTAGTTCTTCTGGCTTTCAACATCATCCAGCCACTTTCAGAGCTCTTTAGAAGTTTATGGTAGGTAAACTAACACAGAAGTATTTTTGTTACTCATTCTTTTCCTCTGCCAAAATTCCTACATAGTCTACAATGAGGGCCACTTAAACACATATGGAGAAACAGTTTAAAAGAGAAATACTATTTTTCCTACTATTAAGATTCGTACTCCTCTCATGAAAAAATAAGAACAGAAAACACTTTTAATACTTAAGTTATACTTTGTTGAAGGCAATACACCTGAGTTAAAGTTCCCAGGTATACATATTTTTATTACAGTTCTAATCATTTGCAAATGCCATTCTGAGCACACACTGTATAAATTTTAACTATCTTGTAGAGTACAAAGCTAACATGCACAATTAGATCAGCATGCATGCATACACATCCCCAGAGGTCTACCCATTTAAAAACTTGTTAAGCAATACAAGCCAATCTTATGCTGAACTCTTTGAAGTTTATACAGATTAATTTTGCACTTCAAAGAAAATATAGTTAAACAGCTATCAAGGCTAAATTCCAAAGAACAGTAAAAGTATCTTTAGATGTAGCCATGTCTCAAGTTTTTTACAACTTTGTCATCACAAAGATATTTTCACTTTATTGTATTTATTACAGTTTAGTACATGAAAGTTAAATGTTTTAATTGATGGTGAACATGTGGCCTGATATAACACAGCAATGTTTGTGAATGGGATCAGTAGCCATAAGATGTCTGATGTTAGCGGGTTGTAGGACATCACCCTGCTTTTAAGATCTCTGATGTTTATTTAATATCTTATATTTATTGGGGGGACATTGGTTAATAAGATTATATAGGTTTCAAGTGTACAATTCTATACTACGTTATCTGCATATTGCACCATGTGCTCATTTCCTAAAGTTTAGTTTCCTTATATCACTGTAATTTGACCCTGTTTACCTTACTCAACCTTCTTTCGACTCTCATTTAATCTGGTAACCACCATACTATTGTTCGTGTCAATGAGTTTTTGTTTGGTTGTTTATTTGGTTTATTCATTTGTTGCTTTCTATTTTATATTGCAGATATGAATGAAATCATATGATTCTTATCAGTTTATGTCTGATTACTTCACTTAGCATGATACTCTCAATATCCATCCAAGTTGTAACAAATGGCAGTATTTCATCTTTTCTTATGGCTCAGAAGTATTCTATAGTATTCTATTTCATATATATACCACATCCTCTTCATCCAATCATCCATCAAAGGACACTCAGATTGTTTCCACATCTTAGTTACTGTGAATAATGCTTCAGTGAAATGAAAATATTTGTGCACCTTTTTTGTTTGCTTGTTTGTAGAAAGTCAGCTGAGAAATCCAGAATTAGATGTCTGAATGTAAATTACTTACATCATAATCTATGGTATCATCTCCAGTTGCATGGGGGGCATACTTACTTACTAAGGAGGCACGAATTTCTGGGCCATGAAAGCAGGACACAGAGTACATGAGTAAAACGAAAGAACATGAATACAGTTATCGTGTATCTGTTCATTTATATTTATATATTTATTGTGTATCTGCTATACAGGTATACAAAGAGCAAAATACTATAATAGTATGAGCTTTGAAATTATTTATATTACTATTTTAAAGAATTTTATTGAAAGAAACTATTTGATTTCTCTGCTTAGCACCACCAGCCTAGCAAGTTTAGTGAGATCTTTTTGTGGTGATTGTTATGTTATGTTTTTGTAAATAAGTGTTTTCAGATTTTCTGGGTAGATACCCAGGAGAGGGATTTCTGACTCATATGACAACTTTATTCTTAATTTTTTGAGGAACCTCTATACTGTTTTCCAGAGTGACTATACCTATCAGTTTGCATTCCTATCAGCAGTGAATGAGTATTCCTTTTTCTACACAACCTCTCCAAAACTTGTTATTTCTTGTGTTGTTACAATAGTCATCCTAATAGGTGTGAGGTGGTGCCTCACTGCAGTTTTGATTTGTATTTCTCTTACAGCTAGGAAAGTTGAACATCCTGTCATATATCTGTGGGCCATATGTATATCTACTTTTATTTTTTATACCATCTCTAGTGAAATATAATTCACACACCATAAAATTCTCCCTTTAAAGTATATATAATTAAATATTTTAGTATATTCATAGTGATATGCAGTCATCACTATTACCTAGTTTTAGAATATTTTCACTGCAGCCAAAAGAAATATCACATTCATTAGTAGTCAATCCCTTTTTTTTCTCCCACCAGACCTGAGAGAAGACTATGCTGATTTCTGACTTTTTGGATTTGCTTATTCTGGATATTTCAATTAAAAGGAAACATAAAATACATTGTTTTTCGTGATTGGCCTTTTTCACTTACCATAATGTTTCCAAGTTCATCTCTGTTGAAGCACATATCCATACTGCACTTCTATCTATGCTGAATAATGTTCCATTGTAGGTATACATCACTTTTTGTTTATTCAAGTGTTGATAGGCATTTGGCTTGTTCTAATGTTTGAGCCATTATGAATAATGTTGCAATGAACTTTGTTGTGTATGTTTTTGTATGGACATATGTTTTTATTTCTCCTGGGAATACACCTAAAAGTAGAATTGCTGGATCATATAATTGTATATTTAACATTTTGAGAAACTGCCAGATAGTTTTCCAAACCAGCTAAATTATTTTATGACCCTATCAGCAATGCGTAAATGTCCAACTTTTTCACAGCCTCCCCCACATTAGAAACAGTCAAACCTCTATTGTAGCCATGCCTCTGAGTGTAGACTTGTTCTTCATTGTGTTGTTGACTCACATATAACTAATGACGTTGACTATATTTTTATATACTTACTGGTATACTTACATTTATATTTCTTGTTTGAAGAAATGTCTCTTTTTATTCTTGTTTTTTTTCTAAACTGGGTTTCATTCTTATTTTTAAATTGTGAGAGTTATTTTTTTAATAAATGATTCATATAAATCCCTTACCATATATACATATATATGTATATATACATATATATGTATATAATTTGCAAATATTTTGTCCTATATTTGGATTTGTTTTCATATACAGTGGTACCTCGGTACTCATCATGAATTTGTTCCAGAACTTGGGACGAGTACCCCAACCTATGAGTACCAAGCAAGTAGCCAGTGGCGAAGCATTGTCTCTTGAGGGGTGGCATGACTCTTAGAAGTTCTACTAAAGGACTCATGGATATCGACAACAGTGTGGTGACTGTAGGAGGAGATGGCATATGGAAACTAAATACTCATGAAAAAATACAATAAAAATAAAGTTCTATCACGTGCGACGAGTCCTGATCAAGCGCCTAGTACTTAAACATTTTCTTCTTGTCAAAATGCGATGAGTACAGGATTTGATGGGTTCTGAAGCCAATAAGTACTGAAGTATAACTATATATTATTTGCTAATATTTTGTCCCATTCTTTGGATGTCCTATAAAACATAAATGATTTTTTAAGATTTTTATGAAGTCCAGCCCTGGCTGGTGTAGCTCAGTGGACTGAGTGCAGGCTGCGGGCCAGGGGCTTGCTGGTTTGATTCCCAGTCAGGGCACATGCCTGGGTTGTGGGTTTGGGTCCTTGGTGGGGGGCCACATGAGAAGCAACCACACACTGATGTTTCTCTCCCTCTCTTTTTCCCTCCCTTCCCCTCTCTCTATAAATGAATAAATAAAACCTTTTAAAAAGAAAAGCAAACTTTTTATAAAAAAAGATTTTTATATAAAAGAAGATTTTTATGAAGTCCAGTACATTGATTGGTTGCCTCTCCTATATACTGCAACTGGAACTGAACCCTCAACCCAAGCATGTGCCTTGACCAGGAATCAAACCAGCAAACTTTCACTTTGTGGGACAACATGCAACCAACTGAGCCACACTGGTTAGGGTTACTTTTGCTTTTGGTGTCATAACTAAGACTGTACTGTCTAACCCAAGATCACAGCATTTTGCATCTATATTTTCTTCTAGGAGTTTCATAGTTTTAACACTTATACATTTAGTTCTATGATATATTTGAAGTTAATTTTTGTACATCATGTGAGGTAGAGATCCAGTTTAATTCTTCTGTATTTGAATATTCATTGCCCCATCACTGGTTGTTTTATATTAATATTTAATATTAATATATTACACATTGTAATATAATTACTACACATTATATAACTTGTCTTCATCCTTCCACTCTTATTTTGACTCGAAAAACTAATTTTCAAAATATGTCTTTTTTTCTGCTTTAAACTAACGTTTTCCCAATACACTTAGAAATATATACAAATGCCCTCCTTTGCCCTACAAGTCCTACAAGACATTTTAGAAGTATACATATCCCCTCAAAATTTTTAAGGTCTCTGCAATGCTATTTTCTGTACTAGAATTCCTACCTGTGTCTGCTAATTTTTTTTTTAATTTTCAGAGCTTCTCCCAAATTAGTTCTTCCCCAAAATATATTTTGCTCTATTTCCATATCCAATGTTTGTTACAAAGTTTATTCACTAAATAATAAATGTAACCCAAAATATTATTCATTCAAGAAATAAATCTAAATGTATTATGGTTGTGCTAGTATAATTAGAAATAATCTTTAGAGAAGGATAAAAAATATATCCAAATAATAGAACATTTTAAAATATATATATATATCCATAAAATAACAAAGTGTTTATTTTATTTCCAGAACAAAAATGTTTGTTATAAATGCAAGGTATTTCCTGAAAATTCCTGAAGGAAAGGAATTGATTATAGTGATATACATATTATAGATACAGTGATAGATATAGATCACTAAACTACCACTTACTTTTCACTTTTGAGTGCACTTGAGAATGTTAGTTATAACCTTTTAACCCTTAAATTGAATGAAACATTTTTCTGAGTGAACTTACTTACTTTGTTTCTTGGTAAAGTTTAAAAAATAACCTATTTTTATCATTACTGTTTGGTTCTTAAAAAGGTTTTGACAACTAGCTTTATATTTCAATAAAGACAGAAATTTCTGAGTTATTTAGAAAATTATAATACTCAATTTGAATGATTTCAGGAAATGGAATAGTTAAGATGGATTAATTAATATCATATCTATTCTTACCTATACATAGCTGAGTTGCTAGTATAGATACTTTAATCCAGTTCTTTCTTAGATTTCTTAATATTTTCCAGTGTTGGCTTTCTTGTGGTTAACTTGGAAGCTAAGTTTCAGCTTTCATAAGGCATCCTTCTCAGACTCATTATACTCCCCATAATTGTTATCGCTTTTTGTACACCCTGTTCTTTGTCCCTTGGTTTTATGAAGTGTCACTTATATCAGGCATTGAAAGGTAAAAGGAGTTCACATTATAGCAATGAAAACAATTTAAAATTAAATAATTACCTGTTTTTTGAAGCCTATAAACCATTTAGTTTTATTTGTACTCTGGATTACTAATTCTCAACTATCTAGCCCTTACCCTCTGCCCCCCAGCCTTTCTCCTTCTTCTTCCCTCTCTTTTCTCCACCTATGCACTCCAGAAGTCCAAAAAGTAAAACAAACATATGAAAAAGTTAAGCTTTGCTAGATGATTAAAAAAAAGAAGATGTGGTACATGTATACCACAGAATACTAATAAGCCATAAGAAAAGGTAAACTATTGTCTTTTGTGACAACATGGATGGATCTTGAGAATATCATCCTAAGTGAAATAAGTCAGACAGAAAAAGTTAACAACTGTATGATTTCACTCATATGTGGGGTGTAAAACTGAAAACAACAAATGAACAAAGAAGAAAAACAAACAAAAACTCACAGACAACATTATGGTGGTTACCAAAAGGAAGGGGGTTGTGGGATAATTAAGGGTAAAGGTGGATCAAATATGTAGTGATGGAGGGAGATTTGAAATTGGATAGTGGCCACACAATGAAATGTACATAGAATTATACACTTGGAACCTACATAGTCTCATTAACAAATGTCACTCCAGGAAATTTAATTAAAATTAATTAATTAAATAAAAATGCACTGGAAAGAGTTGCTAACATATTGAGAAGGATAAATAAACAAAATACATTATCATAAAAACTAATAAAATTTAAAAAAACATTTTCAAATACCAATTCTTAGGATCTGGAACCCTGATCCTACACATTGGTAACAAAGCAAAACAAGGTCACTAATCACCAGAGAATACATATTAAAATGACAATAAGATATCACATCACACCCATAAGAATGGCTATCACCAACAAATCAATAAACAACAAGTGCTGGGGAAGATGTGGAGAAAAAGGAACCCTCACATTGTTGGTGGAATGCAGACTGATGCAGCCACTGTGGAAATCAGTATGGAGTTACCTAAAACAATCAAAAGATGAAACTGTCCTATGACCCAGTGTAACAGAGTGCAGCCAAGAGGGGGGGCCCAAATAGGGATTTGTAATGGGGTCCAGAACGTAAGGTGTCCAGGAAATACTAGAAATATATATAGGATGTCCTAATCCCCACAAGTTTGAACCAGAGGGATGGGACACCTGGAGCAGGACCATTCAGAGCTGTTTTGTATAGCAACAGCTTTGCAGCTAACCTCTGGCATGGTCATTTAACATATTTATAAACTTTAACTGGTTTCATAGATATGTTAAATAGCTGTGGCCCTGCTTTGAGCCAGGGGGATGCATGTGACTTCCACCCAGGATGTAACTGGGAAGCAACTCCCCCTGGTTACAGGGCCTGCATGAGAGCTTGGAGATGATTGGCTCCACGCCATTGGGCCACACCTACCCAGCGTTACCATGGCAGCCCAGTAAAGCTGGAAGAATACAGGAATGCTGGCAGGTGTAGTTGTTTGAAGGAGGAGTTGAAAATGGGGCTGCAGAGAAAGATTGGCACGTAGATTTAAACCCAGGCATGGCAGCCATCCAAGGGGGGACCACGTGGTTATGGAGGAATGGGGACCCCTCGGCTTGGGTGAGAGAGAGGACCCCATGGCTTTGGGTTGCTCCTTTTGCCAGGAGAGACTTTGCCTGGAAGAAAAGGGGTGAAAGGACTCTTGCTGGTGGGCCATGAGAAGGTGCCACATAGTTTTGAATTAACTGGAAATTGTGGCAGTGACACAGCTGATGGTGCTAGGAGCCTGAATCATGGACTTCTACTTCTTTTCCTGAGATACCATACCCCAGACTGGGCAGAGGGAGAAGGAAGGACTGTGTGTGTTTGTGGGTATTCTAAAGAACTTTAGTATTTTAAAGAAGATGTTAAGTCATTACCCTAAGCCTGTATAACTTCTAAATAAATAATTCCTTTCCTTTTCACCAGTCTCTGGCATTGAGAGACGTCTTTCCTTTGGTGGCGAGCAGAATGAACCTAGTACAGGGTGGGGGACCCCCAGAACACAAAAAGGGAGTCCTTTCAGTAACAGTATATCGTTCGCCACCCCCCCTCAGCCCCCTCCTGTTCTGTAACACCAGCAATTCCATTTCTGGAAATTTATCCAAAGAAACCTGAAACACTAATTCAAAAAAAACATAAGCATTGATATATTCATTCCAATATTACTTACAATTGCCAAGATATGAAGTAGCCCAAGTGCCTACCAGTAGATGAGTGGATAAATCAACTATGGGACAATTACATAATGGAATACTATCCACCCATAAAAAAGAAGAAAATTTCACCCTTTGTGACAGCATGGATGGACCTGGAGAACATTATGCTAAGTGAAGTAAGCCAGTCAGAGAAAGACTAATACTAAAGGATTTCACTCATACATAACATCTAACGAACAAACCAAACTAAGAGGCAAAATAGGGAAGACTTACAGATGGAGAGCAGGCTGGCAGCTCTGGGAGTGGTTAGAGGGTGAAGGGATCAAGCAAAAAGGAGAGAGGGCTCATGGACATGGACAACAGTGTGGCGATTGTGGGAGGGATGTGGTATATGGGAGGCAGTTCTGTGTGGCGTGGGCCCAGCTCCCACTTGGAGGGGCCAGTGGAGAGTGACACGGGGCCCACGCCCATGGATAGGTTTTCCCGTGGGGAATCAGGCCTGCATTGTACCTAGGCTGCTATGAGACTTGCTTTTGCTAAAACTCCCTCACCCTGGATTGAGACAAAAAATGTTTACTGCATATCTCTAAAGTAACTTCCTAAAATCCATGCTAAACCTTCCAAGGACCAGTGTAACCAGTTCAACCACTTTTCCCTTTACATTAGCAAATATCCTTCTTTCTTGATGTAATTAGCAATGTCCTCTCCTTTGTTATCCGTAAAAGGTAACCACCTTATGCGAACCTGTGCATAGTAAATGAGGGTCATCCTAGATGTAATGTACCCTGAAAGACATTAAAAGTCTGTCAAGGCAAGGGGTCTGTGCACTCTCGTCTTGAGAGAGTGGCCGTGCCTTCCCTTTTCCTCCACAGGACTCAGTAGTCTGTGTGGATTTGCCTCGTGTCCCAGCCGTGACGCCACAGACACTGCCGGCTGGTATCTGCATCAGTGGTATAAACAGGATAAAAGGTAATGGAAAAATACAATAAAAATAAGAAATAAAATTATAAAATGTTTAAGTGTTAAAAAAAAAACAAAATAACTTTTTGTGTTTTCCCTTAACAATGGGAGATGTGTCTCACTCTTTTCCCACAAGTTATTCAAAGGAAACAGAGGACTACAGAAAGGGTCAACAGCCTTTTCCTTTAAAGGAACATGTGGCTACAGTTAATGATATTTTAAAATAAAAATGTATTCTTCTGTTATTAAATTCTCTTTTATTCTTACCTGATATTTTTTTCTTAGACAGTAAAAAGCTTGTATTCAGATCTATGATCAGTTTTGTAATTATTGACCAGAAATTAAGATGGATTTTTACATTTATAGCTAGTCAATAGTACACTTTAGGCTTATTTCAGTCCACCTTGATTTTTTGTATTTTCACATTAGAAACAAAAACTCTCTTGCATAAATGAGTTTACTACATAGTTACCTACAATTATTAATAATACTGTGCCTCTCAAATGCTTATTTTGATAAAGACCATCACTATCTTGAACATGTATAATCATAGGTATAAAAATGATCTAAAGAGATAAATTGGAAATGGTCCAGTAAACAGTGAAATCAATCTTTGTCTCTAAACTAATCCAGTGGGAAGATTTCAACTTCATGCACATTGAAAGTAGAAATTATTTAATTAATTACTTTATTTATTTATTTTATTGTTGTTCAAGTACAATTGTCTCCATTTTCTTCCCACCACTCCTGCCCACTCCACCCATCCATTAGTCCACATTCACAGCGGGATTCAGTTAATTTGCTATCCTAGTGATAGTATATACAAGTCTTAATCTTATGGCCATTTTATTGAGACTAAGACACGCAGCTTTTAATATTTTTCAAATTATGGAATTAACTTGTCAATGATTCATAAACATTAAAAAAGAGTAAGAACCACTGTTCTGAGAGAATAAGTCTTGTTATCAGGGGACAGGGTAGAGAATTTCTCTTTAGGATGGAAGTTAATTTAGAATGAAAGTAAGATAACTCTAAATTTCAACTTTAAACTAGTAGTATAGTATATGAGTTTTATTTTTTATACTTGGAACACATTTTAGTGTGCTAGCAGATTTTTTTAGTAAAAAATGTGAGTTGATTTTAAAGGATAGTTATAGCCCTGGCTGGTGTAGCTCAGTGGATTGAGCGCGGGCTGGGAACCAGAGGGTCCTGGTTCGATTCCCAGTCAGGGCACATGCCTGGGTTGCAGGCCAGGTCCCCAGTGAGGACCATGTGAGAGGCAACCATACATTGCTCTTTCTCTCCCTCTCTGTCTCCCTTCCTTCCTCTCTCTAAAAATAAATAAATAAATAAAATTAAAGGATAGTTATAAGATAAAGGAATAAGTTGCATCAATATATTATGTGAGATTCAGAACTAATATCATTGACTTAATGACATTATTCAAACAGAGGTTGGATGAACACATATGAGTTCTGACTGTGGGGACAGTTACTCTAAATGATCTTCAAGGCCTATCTAACTCAAAGATGCTCAGCCCTGCAGATGTACATTATAGGCACCGCTACAGGAACCACTCATATACTATGAATGTGTCTCACAGTATATTCCTCAAAAGTTTTTCACAAAGAAAATTGACCTTGTCCAAGATAAATTAATAGATATGTAGCTAACAAAATAGATCTTATGCCATTTTATTATATAATATCTTCATGTAATGTCTCTGGCTAATGTTCTAAAATGGCAGATACAAGTGTTTACCTTTAGGCCATTTCTTAGTATTAAGTTTACATTTAAGAATGTATATGTTCACAATGAGTATTTGAAAATAAAATAACAAATACTGTGAATCTTTGAAGGCTTTTAATGTCCTGAACTGTTACAAACTTTTCTTTTTAATCAGGTTCCATGCTCCTAGCTGTGCCTAAGCGCATCCATTATGCAATGTGGACATCCTTACTGCGTCTCCACAGAGGATCTAATCATTTCTTTTATTTAAATAAATTTGTTCTCTTCATTAACCTCCTCTGAAAGGTGTTTATCTTTACTTCCCAAAGCCTCCACTCCATTTTCTAATTAATCTACAGTTCTTTTTTTAAGTCAACACATTGCATTTTCCACACTGCCCTTCCTATGTTTTCCTTATTCCACCTTTTATACAGTTGGTATTCATCTTAGATCTATAATTAAAATAACTTCTGAAATCACATCACCCATAAAATTCTCTCCATCAAAATTGAATAAATGTTGACAATTCCCCACTAATATGTTTCTCTTTTGATTTAACACTCCATTAAACTTATCTCTTATCATTCCACATAATTAAACTTTGTGCTAAATAAGCAAGCTATATCTTTTCTACCCTATTGATAAAAAAAAGTCTCATTCGCTTTCCACATGAAAACCTTCTTTATATATTTTCCCAGTCGTTTTCCCCTACTATAAGTAAAATTTTTCTAGTTACTAAGAATAGTTGTCATATTTGTGCATTTAAAGCCACTGAAGTATTGATAGGTGCAAACAAACTCTTTTAGTGTTCTGTGGGGATTTTTGAAGCAATACAGACATTCCTGTGTCCTAAACGTAGTCTTCCCTTGAGTGTTGTGTGTCAAGGACAGTCAACCCTCAGAGAGAGTAAAATTAAAACATCATGTCCTTCATCTCTGATATATATTTCTTTTTTAAAAATTTTAATTGTTACTCTATTAGAGTTGTCCCAATGTTTCCCCCTTTGCCCACCTCTGCCTAGCCGACACTCTGTTCCCATAATCAATCCCCACACCTTTGCCCATGTCCATGGGTCATTCATACACGTTCTTTGACAAGTCCCTTCCCTTTCTTCCCATACTTATTGCTGTCTCCTGGCCCCTCAGGCCACTGTCTATTCCTTGTTTTCATGCCTCTCATTCTATTTTGCTCTTCGGTTTATTTTCTTCATTAGATTTCTCTTATAAGTAAGATCATATATTATTTTTCTTTCACTGACTGGCTTATTTCACTTAGCATAATATTCTCCAGTTCCACCCATGCTGTTGTGAAATATAGGAGTTCTTTCTTTCTTCTGCATAGTATTCAATTGTGTAAATGTAGCACAGTTTTTTCATCCACTCATCTACTGATGGGCACTTAGGCTGTTTCCAGCACTTGGCTATTGTAAGTTGTGCTGTTATGAACATTGGGTGCATAGGTTCTTTTGAACTGGTGCTTCAGGATTCTTAGTGTACATTCCCAGCAGTGGAATAGCTGGATCAAAAGGAAGTTCCATTTTTAATTTTTTGAGGAAATTCTATACTGTTTTCCATAGTGGCTATTCCCACCACCAGCGCATTAGGGTTAGCTTTTCTCCGTAACATCTCCAGCACTTGTTGTTTATTGTTTTGTTTATGATGGCCATTCTGACAGGTGTGAGGTGATATCTCATTGTGGTTTTAATTTGCAACTCTCTGATGACTAGTGATATAAGGCCACTTTTCTTATATCTATGGGCCATCTGCATGTTCTCCTTGGAGAAGTGTCTATTGAAGTCCTTTGCCCATTTTTTAATTAGATTGTATGTATGCCTTCCTGGTGTTAAGCTGTATGATTTCTTAATATATTTTGGATATTACACCCTTGTCCAAGGTATCATTGGCAAATATGTTCTCCTATACGATCAGTTCCCCTTTCATTGTGATTATGGTCTCTTTAGCCATTCAGAAGCTTTTTAATTTGATGTAGTCCTGTTTGTTTATTTTTCCCTTTTCTCCTTTATTTCCCTTGCCTTAGTAGATATATTAGCAAACATATTGCTACATGGAATGTGTGAAATTTTACTATGTTTTCTGCAAGGACTTTTATGGTATCACAACTTATATTTAAGTCTTTTATCCATTTTGAGGTTATTCTGGTGTATGGTATGAGTTGGTGGTCTAGTTTCATATTTTTCCAAGTGCCAGTCCAGTTCTCCCAACACCATTTATTTAAGAGGCTATTTTTACCCCATTGTATGCTCATGCCCTCTTTATTAAATATTAATTGATCATAGACACATGGGCTTATTTCTGGGCTGTCTATTCTATTGCATTGATCTATGTGTCTGTTCTTATGCTAGTACCACACTGTTTTGATTACAGTGATCTTGTAGTATAGTTTGATATCAGGTATTGTGATCCCTCTACTTTGTTCTTCTATTTAAAGAATATGGAGCCCTGGCTGGCGTGGTTCAGTGGATTGAGCGCGGGCTGGGAACCAGGCAGTCCCGATTCGATTCCCAGTCAGGGCACATGCCTGGGTTGCAGGCCAGGTCCCCGTGAGGACCATGTGAGAGGCAACCATACATTGCTGTTTCTCTCCCTCTATTTCTCCCTCCCTTCCCCTCTCTCTAAAAATAAATAAAAATAAAATCTTAAAAAAAATATGGAGACTATTTGGAGTCTTTTTTGGTTCCATATAATTTTTTTTAAATATTTATTATAGATCTGTGAAATATGCCATTGGTATGTTATAGGAATTACATTAAATCTGTAGATTGCTTTGGGTAGTATGGACATTTTAATGATGTTAATTCTTGCAATCCTTGAACATAGTATATGAGTTCATTTATTGGTATCTTCCTCAATTTCTTTCTTCAGTGTTCTATAGTTTTCTGAGAACACGTTTTTACCTTTTTGATTAAATTTATTCCTTTATACTTTGTTTTTATTGTTGCTATAGTAAATGGGATATTTTCCTAGTTTACTTTCTGACATTTTATTGTTGGTGTACAAAAATATCATTGATTTCTGAATATTGACTTTGTATCCCTTTGCCAAATTCACTTATTAGGTCACATAGTTTTTTGCTGGAGTCTATAGGGTTTTCTATGTAGACTATCATAGTGTCTGAGAAAAATGACGGTTTTATTTCCTCTTTTTAAATTTGGATGCATTTTATTTCTTTTTCTCGTCTGATTTCTAGTAGTATGACGAGTCTGAGTGGTGAAAGTGGACATCCTTGTCTTGTACCTGATATTAAGGGGAAAGCTTTTAGTTTTTGCCCATTGAGTATGATGTTGGCTATAGATTTCTCATACATGGCCTTTATTATGTTGAGGTATGATCCCTCTATTCCCACTTTGCTGAGTGTTTTTATCATAAAGAGGTACTGGATTTTATCAAATGCTTTTCAATACCTATTGGCATGATCATATGATTTTTGTCCTTATTGTTGCTTTTATGGTATAATATGTTTATTGATTTGCAAATAGTGTACCATCCTTGCATCCTTGGGATGAATCACACTTGATCATGGAGTATTATATCTTTAATTTTTTTCCAGATTCAGATTGGCAATATTTTGTTGAGGATTTTAACATCTAAATTTTTCAGAGATAATGGCCTGTAGTTTTCTGTCTTTGCCGTGTACATGGTTTTGGAATTAGGAAAATACTGGCCTTTTAAAAGTATCTGGGAGTCTTCCCTTTTCTTGAATTTTTTGGAATAGTTTGGTAAGTATAGGAGTTAGTTTTTCTTTGAATGATTGGTAAAATTTGCCTGTGAAGCCATGTGGTCCAGTGCTTTTGTGTACCAGAGGTTTTTTGATTACTGCTTCAGTTTCACTGGATGTTATCAGTCTAGTCAGGCTTTCTGCTTCTCCTTGATTCAGTTTTTGAAGATTGTATTTTTCTAGAAATTTACCCATTTCGCCCAGGGTGTCTAATTTATTGGCATATAGTTGTTCATAGTAATTTCTTACAATCCTTTGTATTTCTGAGGTATCATTGTAACTTCTCCTCTTTTGTTTCTGATTTAATTTATTTGGGTCCTCTTTTTCTCTTGATGACTCTGGTTAAACTATTGTAAATTTTTTTATCTTTTAAAAAATCAGCTCCTAGATTCATTGATCCTTTGAATTATTATTTTTTTAGTGTCTAATTCTGCTCTGATCTTTATTATTTCCTTCCTTTTACTTGCTCTGGTCTTTATTTGTTGTTGTTCCCCTAGTTCTTGTAGGTGTAGGTTAAGTTGTTCATTTGAAATTTTTCTACCTTCCTTATGTAGGTCTTTGTTGCTGTGAACTTCCTGCTCAGGACTGCCTTCACTGTGTCCCATAGATTTTGGTCTGTTGTGTGTTCATTTTCATTTGTTTCCAGATACTTTTTGATTTCTTCCTTGATCTTACTGTTCACCCATTTATTATTTAATAACATGTTATTCAGTCTACCTGTATTTGAATATTTTCTAATTTTTTTTCCTTGAGATTGGTTTCTAGTTCTTAGCCATTGTCATATGAGATTTCTTGATATGATTTCCATTTTCTTGAATTTGCTGAGACTTGTTTTGTGTCATTCTATGTGGTCTATCTTTCAAAATGTTCCATGTATTTTTTAAAAGAATGTATGTTTTGCTACTTTTGGGTGAAATGTTCTGCAGATAACAATTAAGTCAATTTGGCTTAGAGATTCATACAATGCCATAACATTCTTGTTGATTCTTTGAAAGATCTATCCATTGTTCACAGTGAGGTATTAAAATCCCCTGTGATGACTGTAGTGCTGTTGTTCTCTTTCTTGAAGTCCTTCAAGATTTTTCTTATATATTTGGGTGCTCCTATTTTGGGTTCATATATGTTTACAAGGGTTATATCCTTTTTTTGGATTAATACCTTAAGTATTATGTAGTAACCTTCTTTGTCTCTTGCTATGGCTTTTGTTTAGAAGTCTATTGTAAAGACTATACTTTCAGGGGTCATTTCAATAGTTCATTACTAGAAGTCTATTTTGTCCAATGTAACTATTGCTACCCCAGCCTTTTTGCTTCATGTCAATTTGCTTGAAATATTTTTCCCACCCCCTCACTCTCAGCCTATGTAGATCTTTTGTTCTGAGGTGGGTCTCTTGTAGGCAGCATATATGGAGGTAATATTTTCTTATCCTTCAGCTAAACTCTGTCTTTTAATTAGAAATTTTCCATTTACATTTCAGTTTAATATTGATAGGTATTTGTTCATTGCCATTTTCCCCTTTGTACCTGTAATCCCCTCTCTCTCTTTTTCTTCAGTTTCTTAAAGCAATCCCTTTTGCATCTCTCACAATGCTGGTTTGGTAAAGATGTACTCTTTTAGCCCTTTGTTTGTTTGAGAAGCTCCTTATCTCACCTTCCACTTTAAATGAGAACCTTGCTTGGTGAAGTAGTCTTGGTTGCAAGCCTTTTTGAACATTATTTGGAATATTTCATTCCATTTCCTTCTGGCTTGTAACATTTCTAATGTTACAATGTATGGCATCCTGGGCATTTTATTGGTAGTGTTTAATTATTGATCTCTATTCAGTTTACTTATGAACAAAGTCTTTTTTATTTGAGGATCAAAGAAGAAGATTTTGTGAAATCTTTAATCTTTTATTTAAACTACTATTAATCCTTCTATCCAGGTTTCAGTGATTGACAAATTTGATGAGAATTTATTTTATATCTTACTTATGCTGTTGAAATGTTTAATATGCAGTGTTAATAACTGAGTACTGTAGCACACTTCAGGAATTTCATTTAGGTCAGCAATTTTCAAGTTTTTAGAAATTGAAACACAATTAGAACTACATTTACATGTGACCCAGAATGCATGTGTATATTTAAGTACTATAATAATTCTTCAACCTACTAATCTGCTTGATAATTTTTATATTTTGATCATAGCATTCTATTTATTAGAAGCAGCATGTTACATGATTTTTTTGTCCAGATCTTCTAAATTTTTAATTTTTCTTGGAGAGCCAACACTAGCAATAAGTAGATCTAAGTCATTTGAACATATAACTTGGTAAATAGTTCCTAGTTTAATAATTAATGTATCTTCATCTCATTATTTATGGGGAAACTAAAAATACTGGAATTATTTTCTGGAGAGTAGGCTCCTTGTAGTACAGGCTTCCTGAACTAAGTGAGTGTTCTAGGAACCCGTCCGTATCACTGCACCAGCTGGTGTTGTTGTGAGAGGCTACAATGATCTTCAGTAATTTTTTCTTGAAGACTCTTTCAACACTTTTTCCCATTTCATGATTGGTGGTTTACAAGTCCAACTCCCCACACTGTGCTGAGTGTTCAGCACTTTTGGACTAAAAACAGTATCACCCCCTAACCCCCATGGTCCCTATTTACCTGGTCTCAACCCCGAGTAACTTTTTTTGTTTGTTTCCCTAAATGAAAAAGTCCTCAAAAGGAAACATTTTGCCATGTGGAGGAGGTGAAACAAACAAACAAAAAACAATAGCAGAAGCACTAAAAGGCATCAAAATTGATGAGTTCAAAAACTATTTTGAGCAGTAGAAAAAATATCCCCATAGATGTATTGCATCAAATAGAGTACTTTGAGTGTGACTGAAGTTTACAATGTAAGAATAAATACACATTTTTTATAAATAAATTCTGTTATTTTTACAACACCTCATGTTTTTTCTTGAATCACCCATTCTATAATTATATCAAAAATACTACATACTTGAGACTATAGATTGACATTTACACCAACTACAATACTTAGATTAAATGTCATTTTTTTCAAAAAAGATAATTGCTGAGTAACCAATCAAAACTATATCCCCTTGTTAAATATCTCTTTAAATAAAATGTTCTCCCTTTATAACATATTAGAATTTAGATTTTTATGCATTCAGCCATGACATATATCTCTTTTGATTGGGGAGTTTAATCCATATATAATTAAAGTAGCTGCTAGTAGAAAAAAAACTTACTCTTGCCACTTTGTTTCCCATATATCTTATTACCTTTTATCTTTCTTTTCTCTCTTACTTCCTTCTGTTGTGTTTTTTGATATTTTACAGTGATATGCTTTGATTCCATTCTCATTTCCCTGGAAACTTTGAGGACACAAAGAATCAAGAGTAACTTGAGAAGTATCTTCTCTAAATTATTCTACATGATAGGTAAATCATGTGTTTAATTTATTCAATTATCCTCATTAAACAAAAGTACTTATTTAAATTCTAAGAATCCAAATTCTCTAAATAATATTGTAATAACTATGTATAGTACCAGGTGGGTAAATACCAGGGGAAATACTTTATAAAAATGTGATAGTCTAAGCACTATGCTATACACCTGAAACTAATATTAAATATTATTAAATTAATAAATAAATATTATTTAATTAAATAAATATTACTAAATTAAACTGTAATTAAAAAATAAAATATAATTAAAAGCTTTTAAAAAAATTCCAAAGTATCTTCTAGATACTAGTCTGGGAACAATTTTTTTTATCTTCTTTCTGTAAATTTTAATTTTCAGGATTTTGGTCTTCTCATGAAAAATAATACATTTTAAAAAATGCAAGAGATGAGAAGAAAAAGGGTTCAAGTCAAAAAGAGGATGATTTCTTTTTTTTTAATTGTTGTTCAAGTACAGTTGTCTCCATTTCCCCCCACCACTCCCCCCAACCCCAACCACCTCCACTCCCCACCCCTGATCCTACTCCTCTTTGGTTTTGTCGATGTGTCCTTTGTAGTAGTTCCTGAAAACCCTTCCTCCCTTCCCCCTCACCATCCCCTCCAACTTCTCCTCTGGTTATTGTCAGTTTGTTCTTAATTTCAATATCTTTGGTTATATTTTGTTTGCTTGTTTGTTTTGTTGATTAGGTTCCACTTATAGGTGAGATCATATGGTATTTGTCTTTCACTGCCTGGTTTATTTCACTTAGCACAATGCTCTCCAATTTAAAGTCCTACAGGAGAATATAGGCAGGAAACTATCAAATATTCCACACAGAAATATTTTCACCAATATGTCCCACAGAGCAAGGGACATAAAGGAAAGAATAAACAAATGGGATCTCATAAAAATAAAAAGCTTCTGCACAGCTAAAGAAAACAGCATTAAAATAAAAAGAGAACTAACTGTTAAGGGAAAACATATTTGCCAATGATACCTCAGACAACGGTTTGATCTGCAAAATATATAAAGAACTCACATGACTCCACTCTAAGAAGACAAAAAACCCAATTAAAAAATTGGCAAAGGACTTGAACAGACATTTCTCCAAGGAGTACATACAAAGGGTCCAGCAACATATAAAAAGATGCTCAGCAACACTAGCCATCTGAGAGATGCAAATTAAAACCACAATAAGATAACACTTCACACCTTTGTGAATGGCCATCATAAACAAACAACAAGTGTTGGAGAGGATGTTGAGAAAAGGGAACCCAAGTGCACTGTTGGTGGGAATGCAGAACTGGTGAAGCCACTATGGAAAACAGTATGGAATTTCCTCAGAAAACTAAAACTGGAACTGCCTTTTGACCCTGTAATCCCACTGTTAGGATTATACTCTAAGAACACTGAAACTCCAATCCAAAAGATCCTAGGCACTGCAATGCTCATAGCAGTGCCATTTACAATAGCCAAGTGCTGGAAGTAACCTAAGTGCCCATCGGTAAATGAGTGGATCAAAAAACTGTGGTACATTTACACAATGGAATACTATGCAGTAGAAAGAAAGAAAGAGAAAGAGGTGATTTCTGAAGGCCTTATGAAGGTTATGAATCTCTTGAGGAACTATTAGAGGGCTAATGGGACTAGAATATAGAAAAATTAAGATGGAAATGTGGAAAGGGACTAGATCATACAGGCCCCATAAAGAGGGGGGCAAATTCCATCCTGGTTTGTCCAGATCTATCTCCTGGCTTACCACTGTCATCTTACTATAATCATTTAAAAGTGTCTAAGTTTGGGACTTCTGGCCAAGATGGAGATGTAGGTAGATACACCGTGCCTCCTCAAACAACCAAAAGAAGGAAAACAACAATTTAAAAACAAAAAACAACCAGATCTGACAGAAATCAAACTGTATATGTTAAGGAAATTAAAAGACTGAGATGCCCCAGGCTTGGCTGAAGCTGTCAACCACTTCCCCTGCCCCAGTTTTTAGCTGAAGCCCTTAACCGCTTATCTTTTGTTTCCTGCCGAAAAGGAGAAGACCCCGCCCGCACTAAAACAGATAAAAGGAACCAAAAACTGCAGCTCTGGGCCCAGAATTTGGAGACCACTCCTCTGGGTCTGCATGCATAAATAAATTGCCTTTTCGCTACCTCCGGTGTCTTGACCGAGTCATTTTCCCTGCAACGTTTTGGTTCCCTGACCAGGAAACGACTCACGCGAGCTGGCAGATTGCCTCCGGTGAGGTGGGCGCCGGTGCTCCCGGGCGCCCTGCAGTGATGGGGAGGCGCACCACCTGACCTTTCCAAGTCCACCTCGTCCGGGGTTCCTTGGACCAGTGCCTCGGAGATAGCGAACGGGTGTCAGGAGCCATGCAGGGGCCGGGTCGGGTGAGTTGCCCCAGGGCACTGGATTCCGGGTCAGGCCTACCCGTGGCGGGAGGAGAGACTGATCACCTCTCAAGGCCTCCAAGCCGTCAGGTAGGGCCTCCCCAGAAGTGGGAGGACTGTTTAACCTCTGGAATACTTGCTGGATGATTGTGTGAGTGAATGCTTGTGGTTCCACAGAGGATGGTCTACGGAGTCTGAAAGGGCCCCAACCTGCTGTTCCCCGGTACTGTCATATGGCATAACAGCTGGTAAACCCGGACTCTGCTGGGGCAGCCTTAGCTAAGACACACCCAAGTCCCGAGAGGAGAGGCCAGGCGGGCAAGTGAGCGGTCCCACAGGGGACACCCCGACCCTTATTAGTCTGTGGTGCAATGGGAGGAACATGGGCGGGGGGCAGTCCACTGTTTTAGACTGCATACTCGGCAATTTCGACCGATTCAGGGGACAGGATCCATCCATGAACCCTGGCAAACTACAGATTTTCTGTGAATCAGAATGGCCAACTTTTGGAGTTGGCTGACCCCCCGGGGGAACATTAGATTTAGGAACAATTAGGGCTGTCCACCTGATCATCACAGGCCGACCCGGACATCCAGGCCAGTTCATCTCTATAGACCAGTGGCAGGAACTTGCACAAGACATGCCGTCCTGGCTGCAGAGTTGCACCAGCAGGAAGCCAAGGGCTAAGGAATCGCAGGAGAATCAAGGCCAGGGGCATCATGCTGCAGAGTGACCTGACCAAAGACCCAAAGGCCACAAATTCTGGTGGCACAACCCACGGGGACCCAGAAGACTCCCATATACTGAGGGGACCAAGAAGAGGATGCCCCAATGTTGGCACTCCCACCACCATACACCCTGGAGCAAGGGCAACAAGGCCCAATACCGGAGATGCCTCTACCCTCTTTTTCGCCTCCATTGGCACCAGACCAGGACCCCCAAGATATCCCTGTTGCTAGTCAACTGAGGCCGGGCCCAGCAATCCAGATGCCTCTCCAAGAAATCCAGGCATCACCGCAAGTAGACCCAGACAGCACCATTCAGCAGGGGCGAGTCATGGTCTACTACCAGCCCTTCTCCACCATGGACCTGCTGAATTGGAAGCATCATACCCCATCCTATTTGGAAAAGACTCAGGCCCTAATAGATCTCATGGAGTCGATCAAGCAGACTCACAGACCTACCTGGTATAACTGCCAGCAGCTGCTCCTCACCCTGTTCAATACCGAGGAAAGGCAAAGGATTCTACAAGAGGCTCAGAGACACCTCTGGGACACCACCCCAGTTGGCACTCTAGACCCTGAGGCATGGGCACAAGCCACGGTGACCGAGGTACAACCTGACTGGGACCATAATACAGAGGTGGGCCGAGCCTCGATGCAGAGATACTGGGAAGTGCTCCTGAGAGGGGTTTGAGAGGGGAGCACGAAAACCCATGAATATGTCTAAAGTTGCCACTGTTACCCAGAAGCCGGATGAATGTCCAGGAGATTTCTATGAACGCCTATGTGAGGCTTATTGCATCTACACACCATTCAACCCCCCAGGGCCCTGACAACCAACGGATGGTTAATACTGCCTTTGTGACCCAGTCAGCACCGGGCATTAGAAAGAAGCTCCAGAAGTTAGAGGACTTCGCCAGCATAAACGTCAGCCAACTCATTGAAATTGCCAATAAAGTCTACAACAACTGGGAAGAGGCAGCTGAAAAGGAGGCCAAGAAAAGGATACAGGGGAAGGCGGCCTTACTCACGGCAGCACTCAGCCAGCCTGGGCCTGCTCAGGGGATGGCTCCCCTGCCTTGAAAGGGGGGAAAAACCCCGGGAACTCCTACAGCCAGACCAATGCGCTTATTGCAAAGAAAAGGGGCACTAGAAGAATGAATGCCCCAAGTGGAAGAAAGGGGGACCCTGGCCCAGCCAGTATGCGCCTGAGCCCCAGGCCCCCACAGTGCTAAACTTAGCAGGATTTAATTTGGACTAGGGGGGACTGGGTACCCTCAACCTTGGCCTCTGAGAGCCCATGGTCTGTATTCAAGTCGGGGGCCAAGCTATTGCCTTCGTGGTAGACACAGGGGCAGAACATTCAGTCATCACTGCCCCAATTGCACCCCCGTCGGGACAAACCATGGCCAGTGTAGGAACCACTGGGAAACCTAGCGCCCCAAGGGCCTTCTGTCAAGCCTGGACAGTCCGGGTCGGGGGACATCAATTCACACATGAATTCCTCTATCTCCCGGTATGCCCGGTGCCTCTGTTAGGCAGAGACTTACTGACAAAACTGGGGGCACGAATCACCTTTCAGCCCCAAGGAAACACAAGCTTGCAGCTCAGAGGCAGCTACACCATGCCCGTCACTGTCTCACGGGAGGAGGAATATCGGCTACATTCCCCTGAGGAAGAACCTCCATTTCAAGTCTCTAGCAGGGAAGCAGAAAGACTGTGGGCCCAGTTCCCGGAGGTGTGGGCAGAGGACAACGCACTGGGACTAGCAAAGAATCATGCACCACTAATAATTGGCCTTAGACCCAGCACAACCCTGGCATGGCTGTGACAATACCCAATACCCTGGGAAACCCGGCTCGGCATATCCGAAATCATCCAGCGGCACCTGAAGAGCGGCATACTTACTCCTTGCCAATCTCCATAAAACACACTACTGCTGTCAGTCCAAAAGCCAGATGGGAGTGTGTATCGACAGTACAGGACCTGCGTGCACTTTATGAGGCCACTATTAGCCTGCACCCGGTCATGCCGAGTCCATACACCCTCCTAGGGCAAATACCTCCACAAGCCGCATGGTTCACCTGCCTAGATTTGAAGGACGCCTCCTTCTGCCTACGGTTAGCAAAACAGAGCCAGCCCCTGTTTGCTTTTGAATGGGAGGACCCCAGCACCAGAGCCAAGATTCAGCTCACCTGGACGTGTTTGCCCCAGAGGTTCAAGAACTCCCCAACTCTCTTTGGAGAGGCACTGCCGTGGATCTGAACCCCTTCATCAGAGCAGAGAAAGAACTTACCTTCCTTCAACACGTCGATGACCTTCTACTAGTGGCTCCGACTCACCAGCCGTGCTGGGGAGGAACCTGCAAGCTGTTAAGGCATCTGTCAGAGGCAGGATACAAAGTCTCATGGAAAAAGGCACAAATCTGCCAACCACAAATCAAATACCTTGGGTTTGTCTCACAGGTAAAAAGGACACTAGGGCCTGAGACAAAAAAGGTTATAACCACCCTACCTACACCCACCATGAGGAGGAAACTCAGAAAATTCCTGGGGGCATCAGGATGCTGCTGAATAAGGATCCCCGGATGTGCTGCCCTGGCTAAGCCACTCTGTCAGCTTCTGAGTGGACCAGACTCTACACCGTTATTGTGGGGCCTGGAACACAACACAGACTTTCAGGCTATCAAGGGCCACATGGGGCGGACACCAGCATTAGGACTCCTGGACATAACGTGCCCATTCAACCTCTTCGTCCACGAAAGGGACAAAGTAGCCCTGGGAGTCCTGACTCAGATGGTAGGACCATGGCGGAGGCCGGGAGCATATTTATCCAAGCAGCTGGATTCAGCAGCATCCAGATGGCCACCCTGTCTATGAGCTGTAGCTGCTACAGTAATACTCCTCTAGGAGGCTGACAAACTGATTCTCGGGCAAGAAATAGAAATCCACGTCCCCCATACCATAGTCAGCCTCCTCACTGGACATGATCTAACCCCAGACTGACACAATATCAAGGCCTCCTCTGTGAAAACCCTCAAATAAGAATCAAGGCTGTCCACCAACTCAACCCAGCAATCTTCCTACATGCAGAAGAGGGGGAACCAAAGCACGATTGCGCTGAACTCACAGAGGAAATCTACGCCAGCCAGCCGGACTTGCACGACCAACCCCTACACAACCCCGAGCTGGTCCTGTATACAGATGGGAGCAGTTACGTGGAACAGGGAGTACGCTGCACTGGAAATGCTGTAGCAGACAGTCATCTAGTAATTGAAGCTGAACCCCCTCCTAGCTGGGTGGTTAGCCCAACAGGTGGAACTCTGGGCTCTAATCCGGGTGCTCGAACTGGCAGAAGGAAAAATGGTAAACATATACAAAGACTCCCGCTATGCTTTTGCAACCCTGCATATACATGGACTATCTATAAAGAAAGAGGACTCCTCACTGTGGAAGGTAAAGAAATTAAAAATAAAACAGAAATCGTACGGCTTCTAGAAGCAGTATGGGCCTCCACGGCAGTTGCAGTTATGCATGGTAGAAGACAGCAAAGGGAAAACACTGAGATAGTCCGAGGGAACCAGAGAGCCTGCCAGGTGGCTGAACAGCATCCAGAGGCAACATAAAGGCCTGCCGGCCCCCCGCAAAAGAATATCCACTCCTAAGCCCAGGCCTACCGATACCCGAATACACCCCAGGGGAAAATGGTTGGGCCGAGAAAGAAGGCTGCACCAAGACTGCAAATGGACTCTGGCAACTCCCTGATAAAAGATTATATGTCCCTCAGGGCCAAGGCCTGAACCTAGTGACTCAGTGCCACCAGACCACCCATTCAGGAAAAACAGCACTAGAAGACCTATTAAAAAGGTATTATCACATCGCCTGGCTGCCTAGCCTCTGTGCCTTATGTACAAGATATGCCACCTGCACAAGGAACAACCCGGCTCAGCATCAAAGGACCCCCCGCCCAAGGTTCAAGAGACCGGCAGTGCCCCTTCTGAAGATTTACAGGTAGATTTTACAGAAATGAAGCCCAGTAGGGGATACAAATACATGCTAGTGTTCGTTTGTACTTTCTCAGGTTGGGTAGAAGCCTACCCAATTGTACAGAAAAGGGTCAAGAAGTAGTGAAAGCTCTACTCAAAGAAATAATCCCCCAGTATAGTCTCCCCCTTACTATCAGAAGTGACAACAGGCCGACTTTTGTAGCAAACATAGTCCAAGAGCTCAGTAAACACCTAAAAATCAAAAGGAAATTACATGCCGCTCACTGATCCCAAAGCTCCAGAAAGTTAGAATGCATGAACAGGACCTTAAGGACAACCCTGGCTAAATTCCATCAAGAAACGGGACTACCCTGGCCAGACTTACTACCCTTGGTCCTATTCTGGGTGCAAAACACCCCAAATGCCACAGGCTACACCCCCTATGAAATGCTCTTTGGAAGACCACCACCAGTACTGTCTTTGCCACGAGAAAGCGTACGCATACTAGGGGAGGCAGAACAGGGGGCCTTCCTACAAAAATTAGGCAGGACATTAGCCCAGAACCACCAGACAACTCTGAACAGAGAACCTATTCCGTTAGGGGGGCCATCACACTCAATAAGGCCAGGCGACTATGTTTAGATAAAAGACTGGAAAAAGGAACCCCTCCAACCCACATGGACAGGGCCCCATCTAGTAATACTAACCACCCCCACTGCCTTAAAGGGTGCAGGTCTCGTCCCATGGATCCATCGCAGCCATGTCAAAGCAGCAGCCTGTCCAGAGGACCAACCCAGGCAGAGGCAGACGCCCCGGACGGAACCAACTCTCTCCACCTCCAGCTCCGCAGGGTCCCAACTGAAGACCCAGATGCCAGTTTATGGGGGACTGTTCCTGGGAACCCCTGACCCTCATCGGCATCCTTGTAGCAATCCTCGGTGTCTGCCTCATCACCACAACCCCTCCAGAATGCAACACCAGAGAGCGGGTTGCCCTTGGACTTGTGTATCTACTGCTTGCCTGTACCTTTCTATTCCTTACCTGCTTTGTCCCATAGAAATCCCCACTGGGTACCCCCAATGCCAGTGTGGGAGGCCCCAGAACAAAATCAGGAATGGGGCCGCCTGCATTAGCATTCCTACCTCCCCCTTCATCTCCCAACTGACATGCCTGGCAGCTGCCTTGATTGGTGGAACCCAGGACCCACTAGCCTCTGTTCTTGGAACAACAAGGTTTATGAGACTGGGAGAATGGGGGGAACAGCAGGATATCAGTCTCAAATGTGCGAAGCCTATGGCAGACCAGGGCAACAAGTCTGCTGGGGCATCCAGCGCCAAATAGGAAGCCAGAGCCAAACAGAAATTGAAGCTCTGTGCAAAGAAGCAGTGTACAAGCTCATCACTAAGACTAGGGAAAGCCACCCACCCTCATACCGAGGGGCAAACTTCACAGAATTTGAAGATTCCATTAAAAGAGTAAGCCCAGGCCAACAGATAAAACAGGTAGTCCAAACCATCTACTTTGCCTACCAAAACTCCAGTGGCCAAAGGCAAGAATGCTGGATATGTCTATCCCTAATCCACAAAAGTCTCACAGGAGCCCCAATTCCAACTAGCTGGGCCAGAGACAACCTGACTCTACCAGAGAATAATAGCCACCCTTTAAAGCCAGCAGCTACCGGGATCTCACTCATTACTAATAGAACTGACCCAAGTTGCTTAGCCCACCCCCTCCAACCCCAGCATGGCAGCTGACACATCTAACCTTGGAGAAATTAGCCCCAGACTCTGCAATAACAGTATTAACCTAGAAACTAACGTAAGTTACTGCACAGGGCTAGGAATCTTTCTTCTATGCGGGACAACAGCCTACCAATGCCTGCCACCAGCTTTGACAGGGGAGTGCACAAAAATATTCTTAACTCCCAACATTACCATTTACATTCCCTGGGAAATGAAGCACCTACTTGCCCTAGCCCAGGAGAAGAAAGAGGGCACCCGTACCAAGGGGGCCACCTTAGCCGCCACCTTTGCAGGCATAGGCATTGTGGTAGGAATCGGAGCAAGCATCAGGAGCATAGGGCTCTCCACAGCTACCTACTTTAAACTGTCAGCCCAATAGATGAAGATATGCAAAATGTAGTTGACTCCTTAGCCACCCTCCAGCAACAAATTAACTCACTGGCAGAAGTCACCCTGAAGAACAGGTGAACATTAGACTTACTGACAGCAGAGAAAGGGGGAACCTGCATTTTCCTTGGATAAGAGTGTTGCTATTTTGTCAACCAATCAGGAATTGTAACCCAAAGAATCAAAGAAATCAGAAATAACATAAAAAACAGGGCAGAACAAGACAATAACCGGGGTCTAGGAACATTAGGTACACCCTGGCTCTCATGGTTACTGCCTTTCTTAAGCCCGCTCCTAGTAATCCTCCTGGGAATAAGCATAGGGCCATGCATTCCACGTATCCTGATTCAGACCATGGAGACAGTAGTCACCAGGTGGACTACGGCAAGAATCTTAGCCATTCAGCAACACCAGGCCCTAAATACTGTAGGGCAGGAATACTTAGTCCTAGAAGAACGAAATGATACCTATAGCGATATTCTGTAGTATAGGCATCAAAGGGGGGAAATGTTAAGGAAATTAAAAGACTGAGATGCCCCAGGTTTGGGTGAAGCTGCCAGCCACTTCCCTTGCCCCAGTTTTTTTTTAATATATTTTATTAATTATGCTATTACAGTTGTCCCATTTCCCCCCCTTTCTTCCCCTCTACTCCCACCCCCCTCTTTCCCTGCCCTTTAGTTTTTGTCCCTAGGTCATATGCATAAGTTCTTTGGCTTCTACATTTCCTATGCTATTCTTAACCTCCTCCTGTCTGTTTTCTACCTACCATTTATGCTACTTATTCTCTGCACCTTTTCCCCCTCTCTCCCCCTACCACTCCCCTGTTGATATCCCTCCATGCCTTATATAAATTCCTTTAACATTTCATATAATAAAGGCTGGGTGATGATGAACTCCTTGAACTTGACCTTATCTGAGAAGCACTTTATCTGCCCTTCCATTCTAAATGATAGCTTTGCTGGATAGAGTTTTAGCTGAAGTTGTTAACTGCGTATCTTTCACTTCTGTAAAGTGCCAAAAAGGAGAAGACCCCGTTCAAACTAAAACAGATAAAAGGAACCAAAAACTGCAACTCTGGGCCCAGAATTTGGAGACCACTCCTCTGGGTCTGCATGCAGAAATAAACTGCCTCTTCGCTACCTCCAGGGTCTTGACTGAGTCATTTTCCCGCAACATATAGAAGTCCAACAACCAACGAGTTAAAGTAGACATGTTCCTCCAGACCAGTAAGCGGGGCAGGGCCAGGCAGAAAATGCATTGTGAGGTGGAGGTTTGTGGAGCAGTGGGGGAACGCTGCAGCTGCCCGGAGAGGCCCATGGCTGGCCTACCCAAACACAGCGGAGCCAAGACTGGTGGACCAGACGGTCCCTCATTTGTGTGCAGATAAACCTGGAGAAAAATCTGGGGAGGGGAGCAGACCCTGTAACCCACCAATGCAGGGAAATAAAGCCTCAAACCACCAATTGAAAACACCTTGGGGGTTGAGGCAGTGGCAGGAGGAACTCCCAGCATCACAGGAGAGTTCATTGGAGAGATCAACAGGGACTTAGATCCGTACAAGCCCACCCACCTGGGAACTAGCACAGAAGGACCCAATTTGCTTGTGGGTGTTGGGCAGAGAGCAGAGCAAGTGCCACTGTTCTCTCTTAGGCCCCGCCCCCACAGGCAGTGTCACTACACAAAGACCTGTGTTACCCTGCCCTGGTGAACACCTAAGGCTCCGCTCCTTAAAGTAACAGGTTCAGAGAAAGGGAAGGATGGCCCAAATGAAAGAGCAGATCAAATCTCCAGAAAAAAAATACAACTAAGCCACAAAGAGATAGCCAACCTATCAGATGCACAGTTCAAAACACTGGTAATCAGGATGCTCACAAAATTGGTTGAATTTGGTTGCCAATGAGATGAAAAAATGAAGAATACGCAAGGAGAAATGAGGGGAAATGTACAGGGAGCTAATAATGATGGGAAGGAAACTGGGACTCAAATCAACAGTGTGGACCAGAAAGAAGAAAAAAACATTCAATCAGAAAAGAATGAAGAAAAAAGAATTCAAAAAAATGAGGAGAGGCTTAGGAACCTCCAGGACATCTTTAAACGTCCCAACATCTGAGTCATAGGGGTGCCAGAAGGAGAAGAAGAAGACCAAAGGATTGAAAACTTCTTTGACAAATAATGAAATAGAACTTCCCCAATCTGGTGAAGGAAACAGACTTCCAGGAAGTCCAGGAAGCTCAGAGAGTCCCAAAGAAGTTGGACCCAAAGAGGAACACACCAAGACACATCATAATGACATTACCCAAGATTAAAAATAAGGAAAGAATCTTAGAAGCAGCAAGAGAAAAGGAGACAATCACCTACAAAGGAGTTCCCATAAGACTGTCAGCTGATTTCTCAAAAGAGACCTTTCAGGCAAGAAGGGGTCAGAAAGAAGTATACCAAGTCATGAAAGGCAAGGACCTACATCCAAGAATACTCTATCCAGCAAAACTTTAATTTAGAATGGAAGGGCAGATAAAGTCCTTCTCAGATAAGGTCAAGTTCAAGGAGTTCATCATCACTCAGTCTTTATTATTTGAAATGTGAAAGGGATTTATATAAGTCATGAAGGGATATCAACAGGGGAGTGGGAGGGGGAGAGAGGAGAAGAAAATACAGAGAATAAGTAGCATAAACAATAGGTAGAAAACAGACAGGGGGAGGTTGAGAATAGTATGGGAAATGTGGAAGCCAGGGAACTTATGTATATGACCCATGGACAAAAACTAAAGGGCAGTGAATGGAGGAGGTATGAGGTGGGGGGTAATAGAGGGGGGAAATGGGACAACTGTAATAGCATAATCAATAAAATATATTTTTAAAAAGTGTCTCAGTTTGTAAAACAATTTCTTTTTTTGTGAAGTCTGAAAATTTATTGTGATGACTTTTAATGTATAAGGAGCCATAATGATGAATAAGTTTAACATTATTGTACACAGTAGTAATAAGCCTTAAGGTTTTCAGAATCCTATCAATGACAAACAGCTAATTAGTAGAATTTACTATGATGTCTCTTTTTTTCTACTCAGAAAAACCTTTCTTCTGATGCTGATACTCTACTTAAGTTTACAATGATCTTCTTGTTGCTGAATCCATTGATCCCTTTTACACTCTTATTAAAATATGGGTAGCATGTGACACCATGGCCCATTCTTGATATGATAGTCATGTGACCTTGACTTCATGTGCTACATTGCTGTCTTCCACATTTTTGGCCAATGAAGAAAGCAAAATATAACAATTGCAGAAAACAAATGCATGCCCATGAGATAAAATGAACAATAAAGTGTGTGATTAAATAAAGTCAGCTTTTCACTAACATGCCTAATGCCTGATCTGGTAAAAAACTGAGAAGCATCCATTGTTTGGTGGACATGACTCACTATTCCACCTACAGGAATTTTACTGCAGTCAAGGGGAGAGATTATCTGGTTTTTGTGGATTGAGGATTGGATAGATGTTGAGTATGTAAAAACCACAGAACAGAAGAATTCTTTGAAGAAACAATTGACTGTTTAAGAAAGTAAGAAAGAGGGTGAAAGGAAAGTAAGATATTGAAATAAAGAAGATTATAAAAAGATCCAGTGACCGGTTTTGAGATGCTGAATGTAAGTTTTATCTGATAGCTTTTATTTTCTCTGTGAAATACACACCACTTCTGAGAGTGTTATGAGCAAGTACAGTAGGATTAGCACTTCAGAGATGGCTTGAAATAGTGATTTCAGAAGGTAGATAGAACAGCAATAGAAATTATAAATATCAGTTGCTGCTATTGACCATGAATTTACAGTGTTCTATACACATCTATCCAGCGTTGCCATAGACTCTAGCAGTTTTTAGAAAAGGTATAAAGATGATACATGGTGGAAAAGCAATCTAGAGCTAGTATTTTGCCAGTCAGGTATTATGGAAGGAAATAAAAAAGCAAGGAAGTTTAGTATACTGGCTTATATATTTTTGTTTATTTATTAAGATTGAAAGAATATATTAATAATTCCTATGTGGCTTAGTTCGCTATAACATATTTTTAATAAGCATTTTCTTATATAACTTCATGTAATGATGTATCCTCAAATTGATGCTATTAGCTTCCTGGGTTGAAATTAGTATACCACAGTAGGGATTCTGTTAAGAAAGATGTTCATGTTAATGCAACACTCTGAGGCTTCCTCACCTATATTCCTCCCTCTTACATGCTCTTTGTTAGGCAGTAGGTTAACTCTTTGTCATCCTAGAAAGGTGACAGCAAGTCTTTGAAGGAATTAGGTATTGTATAGATAAATTTTGATGATGAAAAAGAAAAGATTAGGACATTTACAAACACTAGTAACAGCCTAGATAGAGCAAGTCAGTGTGAAGGCATTAGAGGAGGTATGTATGTGGCTGAAAACAAAATTTTGTCATCCCTGCAAAAAATAAACCCTATTCATTCAAGGGGTATAAGCATCTAAAATGTGTATAAATAATATTAAGAGATCAATTTATCCAAGATAAGTGTTTTCTAGTTTTATTCCAATGTCATGTATTCAAAATAAATCAATTGCATAATTCATCTTATCTACAAATGGCACAGAACAGTTAGTTAAATATTTGTATATTAGTCTTTTAAATGACATTTAGTCTTTCAAGTGACTCTGAACCATGTTGTGAGTGTTATGGTGACACTGCTTTTTTCTTAACGATGTGCATATTTTAAAAGTGTCCTTAATATATTGCAAATATTTTAGAATTTTTAACGAGTATGGCAAATAGTATCCCTATACTTTTAGTTTTTATCATATTTTTAATAGTAAGCAATTTCAAAGGAGATGTTCTTTTGCCCCTGTTGCTCTCTTGCATATATTTTATCTAGTATACTGGATTGCCAAATACTTCCATATTTTTGTTCTTTATTGAGAAGAACCACAGAGAAAGTAAAGTATGTATTATTAGTAAAAAAGGACATTGAGTTGAAACTTGAGCTTAAGTCTGAAGTTGACTTGCTTTTTAGTTGGTAGATTCCTGCAAAATTCATTGACCTTGTTTGTGCTTTAAAACATTGTTTCTTATTAAAAGAACCATTTTTATAATTTTATAAAATTTGATTAATTTTATTGAAAATCTTTTGGGAAGAAGTATAAAAGAACTTTTCATATATTTTCATAAAACTTGACATTAGAAAGAAAAAGCATTTAAGAAAGTTTTTTCCAAATACTCTCTTCTCCTATGACTGACTTAATGTTTCTGATCCCTAGAGCCTATAATGAATAGTGAATCATTAATTCAAGTTATGTATTATAACCTCATTTTATTTTTATAAGGTTAAAAATTATACAAGTATGGAATTGTCGAGAGTGTGTGCATGTGGTGATTTCAGTAATGTACTTCTCAATTTTTTAAATGAGAGTCTTTGGGTAAAATGATAAGATAGTATGTTTATGTTTTATGTCTAGGTTTCAAGAGTGAATTTTTTAAATTAAATTTATTGGAGTGACATCGGTTAATAAAATTATATAGGTTTCAAGTGTTTAATTACATAATATATCACCTATACATTGCATTGTGTGTTGAACACCCAAAGCCAAATCTCCTTTTGTCACTATATAGTTGACCCCTTGTACCCTTTACTAACTCCCCAACCCCACTTTTCTCTAATAACCACCATATTCTTATCTATGTCTATGAGTATTGCTTTATTTGTTCATTTATTTGCTTTCTGTTAAAGAAATAAAAAGAGTAATCAAATATACTTAGAGACAAATAAGAATGACTATATTACATATCAGAACTTGAAATACAAAGAAAGCAGTAATAAAAGGGAAGTTTATATTTTCACAGGCCTAACCAACAAAAAACACTCAAATAAACAATCTAACATTTCACCATAAAAAAAATAGAAATGTAGAACAAATGAAGCCCAAAGTTGGTAGAAGGAGGAAATAGCAAAAATTAGAGCAGAATTAAAAAAATATGTATAAAAGAAAAAAAGCAATAGAAAAACTTAATGCAACTAAGGGGTGGTTCCTTGAAAAGATCAAAGAGAACCCACTGAACAGAAGAATATTTGCCAATGATACATCTGATAAGGAGTTAATTTCCAAAAAAATATATATAAAGAACTTAATACAACTCAATACCAGGGAGACAATCCAATTAAAAATTGAGCAAAGGACCTGAATAGACTTTTCTCCAATGAGGACATACAGATGTCCAATAGACATGAAAATATGCTCACCATCACTAATCATCAGAGAGTTGCAAATTAAAACCACAATGAGATATCACTTCACACCTGCCAGAATGGATACCATGAATAAATCAACAAATATGTACTGACAAGGATGTGGGGAAAAGGAAACCCTCATGCACTGTTGGTGGGAATGCAGACTGGTGCAGCCACTGTGGAAAGCAGCATGGAGATTCTTCAAAAAATTAAAAATGGAACTGCCTTTTGACTCAATGATTCCTATTCTGGGAAAATATCCAAAGAATTCCAAAACACCACCCATAAAGAATATATGCACCCCTGTGTTCATAATAGTGTTATTTACAATAGCCAAGATTTGGAAACAGCCCAAGTGTCCAACAGTAGATGAGTGGATAAAGAAGCTGTGGTCCCGCTTCTTTGGGGTTCTCTGAGCTTCTTGGACTTCCAGGAAGCCTATTTCCTTTGCCAGATTTAGGAAGTTCTCGTTCATTATCTGTTCAAAAATGTGTTCAATTTCTTGGGGTTCCTCTTGTCCTTCTGGCAGCCCTATGATCCGGATGTTGGGTCATTTACAATTGTCTCTGAGGTTCCTGAGTCCCTCCTCATTTTTTTGAATTCTTATTTCTTTCTTCTGGTTCACCCCATTGGTTTGAGTACCAGCTTCCTTTTTTTCCCCTATTGAAGCGGGACCCAAAGAGGAACACACCAATGCACATCATAATAACATTACCCAAGATCAAGAATAAGGAAAGAATCTTACAAGCAGCAAGAGAAAAGGAGACATTTACCTACAAAGGAATTCCCATAAGACTGTCAGCGGATTTCTCAAAGGAGACCTTCCAAGCAAGAAGGGGCTGGAGAGAAATATTTCAAATCATGAAAAGCAAGGACCTACAACCAAGAATAATCTATCTAGCAAAACTGTCATTTAGAATGGAAGGGCAGATAAAGTGCTTCTCAGATAAGGTCAAGTTCAAGGAGTACATCATCATGCAGCCTTTACTATATGAAATGTTAAGGGGTTTTATATAAGGACTCATGAGAGAAGGCACCGAGGCCAGATCAACTACCGGGGAACTCAGATCAGCCACAGCCAAGATGCTTGTGAGGTAAGCAAGCAAAATACAACCAGAGAAACAAAATATAACCAGAGACCATGAAATTTAGAACATTCTGGCAGTAACCAGAGGGGAGGGGGAAGGAGATAATGGAGACAAGGGTATTCAGGAACTGCTATAAAGGACACATGGACAAAACCAAGGGGGAGGGTGGAAGCAAGGGAGGGAGGTGGGTTTGCCTGGGGTTGGGGGTGGGGAGTAAATTCAGACAACTGTAAGTGAACAACAATAAAATAATTAAAAAAAAAAAAAAGAAGCTGTGGTCCATTTACACAATGGAATACTCTTACCTTTTGTGACAGCATGGATGAACCTGAAGATTTTTATCCTAAATGAAATAAGACAGTGATAAAAAGACAAACACAGTACGATCTCACTTATATGAAGAATCTAACGAACAAAATAAACTAATGCACAAAATAGAAACAGAGGCATGAATGCATGGAACAGACAGCTGTCAGAAAAGAGGAGGTAGCATGTACTGGATGAGAAAAGGTGAAGGAATTAGCCAAAGAACATATTTTCATAACCCACAGACACAGACAACAACAGTGTGGTGAAAAGCAAAGGGGGTTTGAGGGTGGGGGAAGGTGGGCAAAAGTGGGAAGATGGGGACATCTGAAATAATGTAAACAATAAAGAAAAAATATATATGTAATAAAGCAAGATTAAATCAACAAACCTCTGGCAAGATCCACTAAGAAAAAATAAAGGACTGAAACAAAAAACAAGAGTAATTTTGCAAGCAATTGACATTCGGTTTTTTCATTAATTTCTTTTAAAAACACACAAGTAGCATTTTTTCTTTTATCTGATTGGGAACATATCTGTCAGTATTTGGTCATATTTTATGTGTTAGCATGTGACTATGAGAGCACGTGGCTGAACGGGAAAGGGAGACAAGTCCATCGCACGCATCAAGAGATGATGCTATTTGCCAGCTCACCCCTGGTTGGACAACAAGACTGATGGAAGAGAGAGGGATGAAGAAGCAAAATCATGAGTTAAAGTTATTTTTAAAATGGAGGAGTAACTAGAGTTCAATCAATTAAGGTGAGAAAGAAACTAATTATGGAGTTTAAAGAGATATATTTTGTTTGGTTTTTTGTTTGTTTTAGGAGAAGACATTTTTTGCAAGTCTCAAAGGGGAATGAAAAGGAAAATATCAAACCCTTTTTCCCTGAGGCCCATGAGGTGGCTGCGGGGACAGTGGTTTCACCTGCTGTAGTCAGGTTTCATCTCAGGGACGTAAAGGGAACGTTTAAACAAGAGGTTAGATATAGAGAAGAGTTTTGAGATCACAGAGCACGAATTTCAAAAAATGTGCAAGGAAGAAAGGAGAAAACATTTAAAGATTAGAGGACACATTCACAGTTACAGAGGAAAGCGCACACTATGTTTATGAACTTACAAGGCCAGGGGCCATACCTGTTGGCTGCTCAGTGCCTAGGACAACGTGTAGCATAAAAATGGTGCTAAGTGTTTATTGGCATAAATTAAACACATAAACAGTGAAATTTACTCCCATACCCTTATTTCCTTTCCTTTCTTACACAAAAATGTTATAATATATACAGTATTCTTCTCAATAACTACTTAATTGTTCAGTATGTGTTCTTATAAGTATATAGACATCTTTCTCGTTCTTTTATTTTTTGCAGCACTGTGTGTCATTGTGTAGCTTATTTAACCAGTCCATTATATACAGAAGGACATCATTTTTTCAATTTCTAGTATTACTACTCATGCTGAAATGAATAAAAGTGTACACACCACATTATGTATGAGAGTGTAGATGTATCTCTAGGATATTTTTCCTGAAGCAAGTTACTGGGTTTAAAATAGATGTGTCTGTAATTTTGATAGACACTGTGAAATCACTCTCCCTGAGATCGTTGCATCTCTCCCACTCCCACTAACAACGTATGAAAGTGCTTTTATCCCAGCCAGCAGGGGGTGGTGATGAACTTGGATGCTGCAATCTGAGGAGGAAGGGAGGTGGTGTCACCGTAGTCTCAACTTTCATTTGCCTGATTTTGACTGAGGACATGTCTCTCTTTTTATGTCTTGAAAGTGACTTGTATTGTTTTTCTATGCTCTGTTGATTCATATTCTATTTTTATTAGATGTTTGCCTTTTATTTTAATTTTAAGCTCTCTTATATCAGGCAGATCTACATTTGTCTGTGATTTGAGAGGCAGATATTTGCAGTACTGTGTCATTTGCCTTTGTCATCTAAAATATTTTTATGTAGTTAACTTTATCCATTTTTTATTGGCTTCTGGATGTGTAGCCAGGATTCAGAAAGCTTTCTAGTTTATAATAGAATACTGTAATATTTTATTGTACTAATTATGTGTTTAATATTTAAAACTTAATACATTTGGAATTTATCCTGTCATACTGTGTGAAAAATTAATCCAATTGTGTTATTTTTTAGAAGACCACATGATAGTTTACCAACACCATAATAAAAAGTACTTTGTTCTAGTCTATGATTTGCCACTTTATAATATACTAAAGTCTTATGCATAGTTGGGTTTGTTTGGGTATTTTTGTTCTGTTGGCATTGGTTGATTTGTTTATTCTTATACCAGTATTGCATGGCTTTAATTAATGAGGCTGTACAGCTAGTTTTAATGGGGCTCATGGCCTTTTTTTCCTCAGTTTTCTTGGATATTCTTGGCTGTTTATGCTATCCATATGAATTTTTCAACCACACTGTCTTCTTACAGAATGAGATTGTTGATATTTTTCTTGTAGTTGCATGCAACTTATTAATTAACTTAGGAAGCCAACATATTTATAATGTTGAATTTTTTCATTCCAAGAACATGGAATGCATATATATTTGTTCTTTTGTGTGTGTGTGTCCCTCAGAAATGTTTTAAAATTTTCCTCATATAATTATGCATATTTTATGTTTTTTCCTAGCTAACGTATCTCCTTGGTTGTTATTAAAAATACATTTTTCTCTTCCCTTATATCTTCTAATTAGTTGTTGTTTGTTATCATTAAGGCTTTTGTTTTCTCACATTAATCTACATTCAGTACCTTGTTATTTTTATTGTAGGTGGTAACTTTCAATTGAATGGTATTGAATTTTCAGTATACAACCCCATCATTGCCAAATAATGATAGTTTCATCTCCTTTCAAATTTTATATGTCTAACTTTTTCTCTCATCCAATTGTGTGTCAAATGTTGTTAGACCAAATGAAAAAGTCATGGAGCATTGCACATGTGCATCTTCACACTCTTCCCGGCTTCAGTGGGAATGCCGCCATTGTATCCTCATCACATGAGGCATGCGGTTTTGTAGTAAGATAAATAAATAAATACATGTGTTTGTTTAAGATGACAAAGTGTCCTTCAACACAAGTACCATATACTTTGAGAATGGGCTTTGAATTTTGTCAAGTGCCTTTGTTGACTCTTTGAAGAAGATTATATGCATTTTCCTTAGATTTATTAACATAAATAATGTTCCTAATTTACTACTGATAAAAACAGCCCTGCAAGTGTGGAGTGTGCATGACTGTGCTGTACTGTTCTGACTGGGCTTCCATATTGTGTTCTCATGTTTTGTTTTGGATGATTGTATTGGTATTTATAAATTATTTTTATTATTTATGTATTGATTTATTTATTATTGTTGTTCAAGTACAGCTGTCATGCCCCCCACTCCCCCATCCCATCCTTCCCCACCTCTCACCCTGGACCCTACTCTTTAATATCAGCTTATTTGATTTCCTTTTTTGTAGAAGCTTCATTACTCTTTCTTTCCAATGTTTCACTTGCTTACCTAAAATAATTCATTAGATTCCTTTTTCTTTCATATACTCTGGGACAATAAAATAACATTAAATTAACTATTCTTTAATTGTCATGCTAAATTATTTTATGAAAGTTCCTGAGCCTGTAGCATTGGTTGGAGGGGAGGAGAAAATTTTTGTACTTTTTAAATATCTTTCATGGAGATTAGAATTGTTTGGGTAGTTTTTTCTTATAATTTATTATTTAATTGGGTATTTAAATATTATTTTTATAGTTTTATAATGTGAATGAATATTTTTATATAGCTCATTTTCCTTTTCATATCTTTCTTTACATTTTGTTAATTTTATTTATTTATATTTTTTATTATAACCTGTGTCAAATGTTTAACTAATTTTAAAGAACCAACTTTTTATTTTGTTCTAGTGACTTTTTCTTCAACTAATTAAATTTACTTTTATCTTTATTAATTTTTTCCCTTGTTTTCTTTGGTTCAAATGATGGTAATTTTTCTATATTTTTGAGAAGATATTTGCTATATTGTACTTCATTTTTAATTTTGTTTGTATGTTTTCCTCTGAGTACTCTTTTACCTCAAAATGTTGATTCAACAGATCTATATGTTCAGATTTTATTATGATTGACAGCAATATTGCTAAATATTTGTCTTAAAGACACACTTGTGTGTAATAACACACATGTGTGTAAAAACTTTGAAAACTTTGAGTCTTTTCCTAGTCAGTTGGATCAGTTGGTTGGAGCATCACCCCATACACTACAAGGCTGTGGGTCTGATTTCCCGTCAGGGTGCGTATGGGAGGTGGCTGATTAATGTTGATGTTTTTGTCTCATGTGGATGTCTTTCTGTCTCTGTCTCTCTCTCTCCCCGCCCTTCCATTCCTATCTCTCTGTAAACATATCCCCACTGAGGACAAAAAAGAAAAGTTTTAGTCTTTGATATAGTATTTAGTTAAATATTTTTGGTGGAATCATCCCTTAGTAAATGATGGATTTTAGCTTAAACACTTTCTAGCAAAATATTTTGTTTTCTATGGAATTTCCATAAGTTATTTGGGTTGCAAATTTAAAATATATAGTTTTTTATTTTTATTGAATTTATTAGGGTGATATTGGTTAATAAAATTGTACAGGTTTCAGGTGTATAATTCTATAATCCATCACCTACATATTGTATAGTGTTCTAATGTCTGGAAGTCAAGTCTCCTTCCATCCCGATTTATTCCCCCCTTATCCTCTCCTACCGCCCCCTACCCCCCATTCCCTCTGGTAATCGCCATACTGCTGTCTGGGTCAATGAGGTTTTTTTTTGTTTGTTTGTTTGTTTGTTTGTTTTTTTAATAATTTAATACCTTTACCTTTTTCATCTAACCCTGAAACCCTTCCCTCCCTCTGACAGCTCAGTCTGTTCTCTGTATTTATGAAGTCTATTTCTCCTTTATTTATTAATTTATTTTGTTCATTAGATCCCACATAGAAGTAAGATCATGTGGTATTTGGCTTTCTCTGACTGGCTTATTTCCCTTAGCGTAATAATCTCCAGGTCCATCCGTGCTGTTGCAAAAGATGAGTTTCTTCTTTTTTATAGCTGAGTAGTGTTCCACTGTGTAAACATACCACAGCTTTTTTACTCCACTCATCAACTGATGGAGTGTTGGGCTTTTTTCAGTTCTTGGCTACTGTAAATAACATTGTAATGAACATAGGGGTGCATATATTCTTTCAAATCATTGTTTCAAGTTTTTTTGTATATATTCTGAGAAGTAGGATGGCTGGGCATACCCTAAAATACATTTACGGACATCATCTCCTCATGTGGCCTAGCCAAGCTGATCTCTTGGATCTCAGGTTTCTCATCTGCTAAACGGGCATGCTAACAGTAACTATCATACAGGTTATAGAGAATAAACACAAACACATATGCATTATATATAGAGAGAGTATATATACACACTCTCTATCTTTCCACCTACTCTCCATCCACCCATCTACGTAGCCATCTATTAGATACCTTCAGAAATGTCTAGAATTTAGCATTTAGTTGCTAAATGGCCCCAATGATTATTACTGCTATTAGCACATTTAACACCATAATTATTGTACCTGTATGTTGATTAGAAAATTTTGGTTAATGTTTACTTTCCAAAGCTTTAGAACCTCAATTATTAAGAAAATGATCAAACTACATCAAATAATTATTACCATAACTTATTTTTTAAAACTGAGATATCACATTTTTAAAAATTATCTACTCCAAACTACATCAAATAATTATTACCATAACTTATTTTTTAAAACTGAGATATCACATTTTTAAAAATTATCTAGTCATCTGAGTACTTGAGCTGCACAGTTTAATTTTTATGGACTTTTCAGATACATATTGTTATTTCTACAAAATAGTGCTGTGAGGAAACATAAGCCACATTTTCTTCTTCTGAAATTGATGTTTTTAATATATTAGTAACTTAGTTGTTTTAATCTCCTTCTACCAAAACTGTCACAGAGCAGGAAACATAGTGTTATTAAATTAACATTTTTCCCCAAATGTAAGGTATTTTGATTCAAAAGCACTATTTGCCTTGGATAATTGTTTCTTAGGTCTAAACTTAATTTCATATTTGTTATATGACTAGGATAGATGGCAAGATATCAAATATTTCCTCAGAGCTTCAGCAAACTTCCTTATTACAGATGGATCCCTAGGAATTGGTTTTATAAAGCACTGAATAATCTTCAAGAATATGGCAAAGTCACCTAGCTACAAAAGTTATGAAAAAAACTTGTCTAAAAAATATAACCAAAAAATTTTTAGGAGGTAAGAAATTCAGAAGAGAATGCATAATCCTAATACAGGACAGACAGAAGGTTTAGCTCTCTTTGTGCTGCCTAACTCAGAATTCTGTTAAAGGACAGTGAAACTTCCCAAATCTAATAAAAAATGGCTCATGTTTTTAAATTGCCAAGTATATTTATGTTTTGGGAAATAATTTGGACATTAATATTTATATCAATATATTGTAAGTGTGGTATGAATAAAATTGAATAAAATTTTATTATGACCTTGTTTTAAATTTTGAAATTGCTTTATTAGAAACTAAAGTTATCTTTTGTGAATGACACATACTCATGGTGAAAATACAGAAGTTTAGGTGAAAATATAGAATATGAAGTAAAATAATGATTAAAAAGAAATGGAAGAAAAATGGCATCACAATAATAAAAAGTTATATTGATATTGAACCATATTACACACACTTTCAGAAAAGTTAGTCTTAAAAAAATAGGATAACTGACTAGCATTTCACTTTTTTATATAATGTGAGTCATAATGAGATGACTACAAGAATATGGAAATCATTTATGCATTTCTAAAGTAAACTCAGAAATAAGTGATGAGAATTCCATACATATACACACAAAAATCTAAATTCCAAAATATCAGCTCAAGATAAAAATATTTTTGCACATCCATTTAAATTCCATTACAAAAAAATGCTCTAATTAGAAAAAAAACTACCATTCCCGACCATATGATTATAATTTTTAACAGTCTATTGCTTGTAGGGGCAAATTTGGGTATAATGTTGAGCTCTGATACTGAAAGATCCACCCGGAAATAAAATTTGTGATCTGAGAATATTTCTCTAGATTCTAGGAAAATAAAGCACCCTAACTGACATTTTTTTTTCTAGAGCAGCATTATATTTTTAAAGGGACATTAACGGTCTATTTTCTGTCCAGAGAAGGTGATCTAGAAGGCAATGTTTGCAAAAATAAAATTTAGAAAAAACCCTAGAACTCTAGAAATGTTTTAAATGGTAGTATTTCAGTGTGGTCTTAATAAATCACATCAAATACTTGTACATCTGTATAAGAGAAAGTAGTATTTATATTAAAGAAAGGAGATCTTACATAAGTGGATGAAATTTAGAGAAGAGCAATGTTTTAGTTTGATGTGTGGACCACTAAAAAATATGGGTAAATCAAAGTACTGAGTTCTCAGTCCATAAAAGCAGACGAAATTCCTGTGTTAGGATAACATTAGATTCCTGTGTTAGGAAATAGATTCTTGCATGAGTGCATGTATGCATTCATTCATTTGTTTTTTTATTTCAACACCTAGCATCTAGATCTGATATCTTATTTCCCTTCTGCACTGCAGATTCTATAATTCTGAATTTTTACATATAGGAGATAAAGTATAATTCTGAATCAGCCTAAAAACAAAGTAATGAAATAATTATCTACGGCATTCACTATAAGTTAAATGTTTCTTTTATAGTATTATATGTTTTAAAAGATATTACTAGAATAAGGACTCTTGTTTTCCTATTTCATGAGGTTTCTAAAATTCTAAGGACACTTAGTAATGTTAAAGAAGTAACATGATTAACAGTATAAGCATCACTTGGATCAAGATATTATATACAAGCTGGATGCCAAAAGACTTCACAAATTCAATATTAAAAGAATATAGTTTATGAGATAAGTAGGTAGAATAATGAGAAGTGCAATTCCCAAAGTTGTAGATGGAAATTATTAATACTATCATTATTAATTGTTAGAATAGTTGATAATTTAAAGTAATTTAAAATCTTTTATTGGCTATATTTTTCATTCATGGTTTCATTTTAAATGGATCTGATCATTACTTCACTGATGTGAAAACTATCATGGAGGAAGAATCAATAATTTATTACATCCTACAGCAAACGATCAACAGAAGAAAGATTTAGACTGATTTTATGCCCTCTGCTTTTTATAGTCTCACTTTATTTTGGTCGTTTAGACCAGTGGATATAACTAGATAGAAAAAAGGATATAAGAAATATGAAGAAACTTCTTTCATCTAAGGGTAAACCCCCTTAATAATAAGATATAATAATAAGATATAAGATATAATCAGTCATATATGATTTTGGGAGAATATGGGAATGTTTGCTTCACCATTGTACATAAAATTATTTAGGTTGTCACAATGCTTTTAAAATTTTTGAAGAAATGTAAAGTTCAACTTCCTACCCTTCCAAACAGAATTTTAAACAATACAGACTCAAATTTGAATTAAACCTAGATAATAAGACGTAGAAACTGGAGAGACCTTGAGCGATTACCGAGCTCCATGGACTTTTAGTTTATCTGTTGATTCTGGAAAAGTTTTATCATTTTTTGTGGTTGTTGAAAGCTTGTGCCATCTGGAACAGTTGATTTGTTTAAGTTCTTGATATCTCCTTTCCTTAGTTTTCTTATCTGGAAAATAAAAAAAATGGTAGCTTTCCACTAGATTTTTTTCTTTATGAGAATAAATAAAATAACTCACTTAAAGCACTATGCAGAGTAGCAAAACTATAGTAATCTTTTAGCAATTATAAGGCATTATTTTCATTATTATTTTGTGTCCATTTTTAAGTAGAACTTTTTATAATTTACATTTGTGATTAAAACGTAGTAGTTTTTTCGTCTAAATAAAATGACTTATCATCATGTGTGGTAGGTAGATTTCCAAAATGGACTCTCAAAGTTATATAAAAATTATGTTCAAAATGTGTAAATGTGGCGAGTTATAACTCCTGTGGTCATGATATGTTCCACGGGTTAGCTGACTTTAAGCTAAAATGATTATCCTAGATTATCTCAGTAGGCCAAATGTAACCACAAGAATCCCAAAAGCAGAGAGTTTCCTCTGCCTGATATCAAAAGACAGAAAGATTTGAAGTATGAGAAGAACTCAATGTGTCCTTGCTGCCTTGAAGATGGAAGAGCCATAGAAGGAGAGGTGGGGGGAGATTTGAGGTAGAAAGTAGGTCCTAGCTGACTGCCAGCCAAAGAAACAGGGACCTCGGTCTCACAACTTCAAGTAAATAAATTCTATCAACAATTTAAATGTACTTGGAAGTAGGTTCCTCCCATTACTGCCTACAGACAAGAGCGTGCTGTCAATGCATTAATTTCAATTTTCTACCTGGAACAAATTTACCCAAGGAAACTGTAAGATAATCAATAGAATTTTAAATTGCTAAGTTTGTAGTAATGTGTGATGCAGCAATACAAACTGAATACACTATGCTATGTTTATTTTGTTAGTACCCAAAACTGAAGGTCAAATATAAACCTTTAATATACTTAATTGGATGTGAATAATATTCATCTAAGTTAAATAATATTAGATTTTAGACTACAAAGAGCCTCTAAGAAACATACAACTTAGGATGAAGGAAATTTGGCCACAAAGAATAGTTTGCCTGGGCTTTACATCTGTAAGATCTAAAACCACAGGCTGCCAAAGCATCATTAACAGGGGTCAGCAATATATGTCCTGTATATCTATCAATTATGTTCTGTAACTATTTATTTAAGGTCTTCTTTATATGATTTACCTACAATTTATGAAGTGAGTTAATTATTTATTTCCATTATTTATATTTCTGCTCATCCTCTGCTAAATGTGCACAACACTCATGTAAGGTGAAACACCTCATAGCTACAAACTGAAGTCTTGCCTTATGTCATATATTGACTGGTCATTTAGTGGTATAATTAAAATTTTAATTTCCTAACTCCACAGTTCCATACACTATATGTAGTTGACTGTACTGTCGGTTAAGGACACCCTATCAATCTTCTTACAGATGCTACTAATTACTGTCAAAGCAGAAAGTTGTACTGAATGAAATTAACCAGGAAATAAAGACCTTATTTAAGCATATAGCAATTTAGGGGAGAGATTGAATTCAACTACACTAAAATAAAAGGTGGAGAGTTTAAACGGCTGTGTGGGGAATTGTATGCCATCTACAAGTGACTTACTGCTTTATACAAAGAGAAAAAATAAATTTCATAACTTTATGAGAGGCGGTAGTTTTACAACTTGCAGCAAGACACCCTCAGAAGTTAGGTTCCCACCTGCCCACAGAGACTAGAAAATATGGGCATTATCTATCCCGATAACTTCCTTTCAAAGAAATGACTTTCAGGTCTTTGAGAGTCATTGCTAAATGGTAAAATTTGCAAGAGGCTTTCAAAAATGTTTATATATCAAAAGAGTAGAGAAAGAATTGTTAAGTTTTCCAAATTCAATGCTCAAAGAAAAAGTTGGTCAGAGGACTTGAGTCAGTAAAAAGCCTGTCTTCAGTTTGGTGAAGCTGAAGGGAACATTAAAATCCTCTTGATTACTGCTGTTACTTTTGATCCACTGTTTCTTCATAATACTTAATATCTCAAAGAACATGTGTAAGCATGTACACAATTAATTCAATTTTGCACGGGCCAAATTAGACAGACAAAATACATTTTGACAATAGACAAATGATGGCATAACATCATTTTTAAATCAGTAACTTCTCTATAAATGCTTTCTTTACATAAAAATTGTGATAAACTGTGAAAAAAAACCAAAAGTTTGTTCTTATAATAAGTTTCTTTCTGGGATAGGTTTTTTTTTTTTTTTTTTTTTTTTTTTTTTTTTTTTTTGGTCTCTTCAATATTTAACAATAAGAACTGGAATATTCTTCCACTGATTCCATAATAAGACTACAGAAAAGAAATCCTAGATACACTGACCCTCACTCATTATCAATTAAAAGTTCAGAATGTTACTTTCACTTATGGCCAGGATGGAGGTATAGGTAGATTTTCTTCACCTCCTTGCACAACCATAAAAAGGATAATAACCAATCTAAAAACAAAAACAACCAGAATTGCCAGAAAATGTAACTGTAAGGAAACCCAACAACCAAAGATTTAAAGAAGAAACATTCATCCAGATGGGTAGAAGAGGCAGAGAGGACTCAGTGTGGCATGATGAAGAGGTGGTGAGACAGCAGCAATGGCGGCCAGCAGAACAAGCAGCCCCGCATTCACATGCAGTGGATAAAAACTGGGAGAGACAACTGGGGAAGGAGCGAGTCCAGCTCCAGGCCAGACTATGCATCCCAGAGTTCCAGTACTTGGAAAATAAAGCCTTATTACCTCTGGTTAGTGGGGGTTGGAGCAATGGAAGTAACTGCCGGTCTCTCAAGAGAGTCTGTTTAACCCCCCACGGGGTCCTAGAACATAAACAAAGACACTCACTCTGGGAATCAGTACCAGGGCATCAGCTAGAAGGGTACCAGATGTGTACAAGAAGTGGGGAAAGTGACAGGAAATGAGGAGAGAGCAAGCAAGCAGCGTGGTTTCCTCTCTGACCCCTCCCTCACATACAGAGTTACAAAGTGGAAAAGCAGGTTGCACCACCTGACAAATAACTAAGGCTCCACCCCTTACAACATAATAGGTGCACTGACATAGGGAGTCAAAGCAGCTCTATCTAATACACAGAAATACAGGGAGGCTGCCAAATTGAGTAGACAGAGAGATATGGTCCAAATAAAAGCACAGATGAAAACTGCAGGAAAAAACTAAGCAACACGGAGATAGTCAACCTATCACATACAGAGTTCAAAACACTGGTGATCAGGGTTCTCAGAGAAATGACTGAGAATGGCCACAAAATAAAGGAAGAAGTGAAGTCTATACAAAGTGATATGAAGAAAAATATGCAGGGAATCAACAGTGAAGGGAAGGAAGCTGGGGTTCAAATGAACAAATTGGAACAAAAGGAAGAAATCAACACTTGATTGGAACAGAAATGAGAAACAAGAATTCAAAAATCAAGGAGAGGCTTAGGAATTTCTGGGGCAACTTTAAATGTACCAACAACAGAATCATAAGAGTGCCAGAAGGAGAAGAGAAAGGGCAAGAAATTAAAAATTTATTTCAAAAAATAATGAAATAAAACTTGCCCAATTTGGTGAAAGAAATAAACATACAAGTCCAGGAAACTCAGAGAATCCCAAACAAGTTGGACCCCAAGTGTGCCTCACCAAGACACATTATAATTAAAATGCCAAGGTTAAAGATAAAGAGAGAATCTTAAAAGGAGCAAGAGAAAAGAAAAGAGTTACCTACAAAGAAGTTCCCATAAGACTATCAGCTGACTTCTCAAAAGAAACTTTGCAGGCAAGAAAAACCTATACACCCCAATGTTCATAGCAACACCAATTTACAATAGCCAAATGTAGGAAGCAACCTAAGTGCCCATCAGTAAATGAGTGGATCAAAAACTATGGTACTTTTACACAATGGAATACTATGAAGCAGAAAGAAAGAAGGAACTCCTAAACTTCATGACAGCATGGATGGATCTGGAGAGCATTATGCTAAATGAAATAAGCCAAGCAGTGAATGAAAAATACCATATGATCTCACTTATAAGTGGAACACAATCAACAAAATAAACAAGCAAGTAAAATATAACCAGAGACATTGAGAAAAAGAACAAACTGACAGAAACTAGAGGGGAGGGAGCAGGGGGATAATGTGGGGGAAGGGTTATCAAGAAACATGTATAAAGGACCCATGGACACAGCCAAAGGGGGCTAAGATTGAGGGTGGAAGGTGGAGATGGGTGGGGCTGGGGGGGAATAGAGACAACTATACTTGAACAACAACAACAACAACAACAACAACAAATATATATATGCATATATATATATATATATATATATATATATATATATATATATATATATATAATTTAAATTTTTTTTAAAAAGAAGTATTTTAAGAGATGAAAACATGACCTACATCCAAGATTACTCTATCCAGCAAAGGTATCATTTATAATGGAAGGGCAGATAAAGTGCCTCCCAGACAAGGTCAAGCTAAAGGAATTCATCACCACCAAGTCCCTATTATATGAAATGTTAATGGGACTTATATAAGAAAAAGAAGACGACAAAAACAATGAACAGTAAAATGACAACAAACTCACAACTATCAACAATGGGATCTAATAAAACAAAAACAAACTAAGCGAACAATTAAAACAGGACAGAATTATAGAAATGGAGATCACATGGAGGGTTATCAGCAGGGAGAGGGAAGGGGGAGAATGGGGTAAAAGGTACAGGGAGTAAGAAGCATAATTGGTAGGTACAAAACAGGGGGATATTAAGAACAGTATGGGAAATGAAGAAGCCAAAGACCTCATATATATGACCCATGGACATGAACTAAGGGGGTGATTGCTGGAGGGAATGTGGGTACTAGATGGGGGGTGCAAAGGGGAAAATGGGATAACTGTAATAGCATAATCAATAAAATATACTTAATCAAATTTTTTAAAAGAATGTTAGTTTCAGATACTTCAGGGACTACCATTTTTACTTACTTTTTCTAGAGTTTAATTAAATATAAGCACCTTAAAACCTAGAAAGGCATAATGAACTGAATGAGAGAAGAGAGTGTAATCAAAAACAATGTGGAGTGTTTTATTTGGAGATAATATTTCCAAAAAGAACAAAATAATAATTTGACAAATCTTGTTTTATTCAAATTATTTATTAATTTATTCTTTACAATAATATGCCATAACATATTTGAGTAACTGGGTAAAAGGGCAGTCTTGGTTTTGATACCAGTATTTTATCTTATGAGCTAAAATGAAGTCATTTAGACCTGGTTAGACCTTAGTTTCTTTGTTTGTAATAATAATTATACGACGTGCCCGGTTGGTGTGGCTCAGTGGATTGAGCGCCGGCTGGGAACCAGAGGGTCCCGGTTCGATTCCCGGTCAGGGCACATGCCTGGGTTGCAGGCCAGGTCCACAATGAGGACCATGTGAGAGGCAACCATACATTGCTCTTTCTCCCTCCCTTCTCCTCTCTCTGAAAATAAATAAATAAAATCTTTAAATTAATAATAATAATAATAATTATACAACGTGTGTCTTAATTACTGAATGAGATGTTTGCAATTGCTTACAACAGTGCCAGCATATATTGGGCATTAATTATCATTATTAGAAAACTGTAAGAACGAGACTTTAGTAAGCTACCATAGATTAATTATAGACTTTAATCCAAAGCAGACATCCTCTTTACAACTTCCCCAGCTGGTGTCCTCCTCCCACTCTCTCCTCCCACCCTCTGTCAGTTCACCTCTAAGACAATGATGTCCATTATTTCACAAGACTGCATTTCATTCCAACTCTAGTTTCCAAAAATGCTTTCTTAAAATTTGCCTACCTATCATAGTTACTAGTTCTATTTCTTGCTCTAACTAAATAAAAGCAGATAAAACATATAGTTTAAAATAAATTTCCATTGTTAGACAAATTTATGTTTATAAACATAAGCCTTTATCTCGTATTTTTGAATTAATATGTAAGTTAACAAAATTTATTAATAAGAAACCCCATATTAAAACTTTTGTTTGTAAATCCATAGTGAAGAAGTTAAGTTGAAGCTACACTAATCTCCTCCCAGGACCAAACTGGAATTACAACTAAATTATACAAAAATCATCCTGCCAACTAAACATCAGCTGGAGAGAAGCCTTATAACCATGGACAAACAGAGGAAAACACATCACCTGGTAAGGAGTGCGGAGAAGGCATGAGAGGGGTGGCTGGGCTCCCATGGGCAGCAGCTGAAGTACTGGACGGATATTTCAGTGGTTGGGGCATTTCCCATAAGAAGTGTAGGATCTAAACCCCAAACTGGGGTCCCCAGCCTACAACATCAGAACTAGAAAAGGAACCCAAATAACATATGGCTGTGAAAAGCAGCAGGGTATCTCTCTGACAGGGAGAGAGAGCTGGAGACTCAGAAAGCCTCTGAAAGTGGCAACACACAAAATTCCATTTGCAGCCACTTACCTGAGTTCCGGCAGAGGAAGTCCTGAGTGGACTAAAGATACTTGAGGGAAATCTGAGGCTAGTGGCTCTGGGGAGGGAACTGAAGGAACAGCTTCGAGAATCCCTGTGCTGAGTCATTCCCATACTGCGGAAGGAAGCCATTTTTCTCAGGCAGAACACTCTCTTAAGTGGTATCAGCCTGAAGGAAAGCAATAGCCCCACCTACAGGAATTAGGAATCTGCCCTACCCTGTGCTGCTTAAGCCATGCTTCTGAGGAGTAAAGCTGGAAGGCATTTACTGGTTAACCCTACAGAAAGCCCTCAGGCAGAGTTGGATTGCTGGGAGCCCTCAGTGACTCACCCCCAGGCCTGATGCTGATAAAAGCCACCCTTGGCGTGAAGCCTTGTTCTCTCTGCACATGCCAAGGCCCAGCAGAAGGAGCCACACACGGTGGATCCTGATAGCTCCAAAAAGATTGCCCAGGGCCATCTGTCATAGTCAGGGTTTGTCTTAGGTGTGCACCAGAGTCTTGCAGATATACCTAGTATATAGAAACAAATACAAAGGAGCAGTCGAAATAGGAAGACAAAGAAATAGGCCCCAAATGAAAGAACAAGAGTATTCTCCAGAAGAACCACTAGATGAATCTGACAAGCAATTATCAGATGGAGAGTTTAGAATAACGATTATAAGGATATTCAACAGCATTAAAAAAAAAGACTTAGAAACCATGAAAAAAGGACCATTCAGAAATAAAGAATGCAATATTTGAAATAAATAATACACTGTAAGAAATAAACAGGTTAGATGAAGCAGAGGATTGAATCACTGATTTAGAAGACAAGGTAGGAAAAACAACTAGGCAAAGCAGCAAAAGGAAAAAAAGAATTTTTAAAAATGAGGAGAGCTTAAGAAACATTTTAGACAACATGAAGCATAACAACATCTGCATCATGAGAATAGAAGAAGGAGGAGAGAGTGAGCAAGATATTGAGATCCAATTTGCAAAAAAAAAAAAAAGACCAAAAACTTTCCTAATCTGACAAAGGAAAAAGTCACACAAGTCTAGGAAGCACAGAGAGTTCCAAACAAGTTGGACCAAAAGAGGCCTACACTGAAACATATCACAGTTAAAATGTCAAAGCTTAAAGACAAGGATAGAATCCTAATAGCTGTAAGAGAAAAGCAGCTAGTTACATACAATAGAGCATCAATTAGACTGTCAACTAATTTCTCAACAGAAACATTTCAGACCAGAAGGGAATGGCCTGAAATATTCAAGGTGATGAAAAGCCAAAACCTACAACCAAGGCTACATTAAGCTTTTGCTTGTGACCTCAGTATTTCAGCCGTGATGTTTAGCCATACAATGTCAGCCTGGATTCATGAAAGTGTAGGCAGTCTTGCAATGATTGGACATTGATGTGTCTGTTCCCCAAGCACCGGGGATTTTATTTTAGAGATATGACAAAAAGTGATGAATGCCAACATGTTATAAAGGCAATGCCATTGTTCTATGCATCTTAAGAAAGATGCTTTCTGAATCCCAGAAGCACCAATCCCGTCACTATTCATCCACCATCTACTTACTACCTTTTGACCTGGACAGCAGAAAGAGCAGAGCCATATAAACATGTGCTTCTAGGACTTGTTGAAAGACAAAAAGAGAAAAAGCAAATGCTCACACTGAATTATCATATGTTTTGTGCAAGGTCATTTCTCCACTGTACTTGTAGTTGTTAAAACATTCTTCATAGGCTTCAAATAATGAAGAAACTCTATAGAATGAAAGCTTTCAACTTGTTGATCTTGGTATTTTTCACTTCATCCCATCTTTGTGATCTCAATAATTCACTATCTTTTTTTATTAAACAACTTTGATAACATATTCTTAAAAACATAGAAGTAGGTCTACTCAAGATAACCTCACTGGATTGAATTTTATACATAATATCATCATCCCCTTTTCCTATAGTCACAGTTCTTTCAGGGACTTTACCCATATAACTGCACTATCTGGCCCCTCCTCTCGCTCCTCTCAAAGCAGTCATCCTTGGCCTCCTGTGGTGATGTCTCATGGCTTCCTTGAGTTTATTCGGTGTGTCTGGCACTGGGTTAGTTATGTTTATGAATCCAATTGATTTCCTTATGGACACTTGTATAACAAATGTGATAATTTGATTAATTCCTATCATTTATGCCACACTTCAGTCTCTGGAAGTTGGGTTTCATCTGATGTTTCTTCAGTGCCTTCCACAGTGTGAGGCATGCAAATAAACGGATCTGCCTGCACCTAGCTTCTATTCTTCCACAGCAAGACTAATCACTGTTATAGGAATTTATAAGTTAAATGTTATATTCGAAGCTCACATTTACTGAGCACTGACAGCACCAGACCTGTGCTACTACCTGTTTAATTTACTGCCATTCATATCCCAGTAGTTTAGAAATTAAGCTCTGGAGTCTGGAGTTTTAATACTGTTGTCACCACTTGCAAAGTATTAACTTTTGAGCAAACTGCTGTACCACAAAGTACCTTAGTTTCTCACCTGGAAAACAAAGATAATATTAACTATCTTAAATAATTGTTATAAAACTTAAATAACACACATAAATTGCAATACAATAATGATACACAGTAAGCACCCAAGTGTTAGACTTTTAAGTTATTTATTAATCAATTTAAGATGCTAGATCATGGCTATACAAGAATAGTCTCAGATTTAATAACTTTACCATTTAGTTAAATAAAAATAAAGTATAATAAAAATATGCTATATGCTAAATAAAAATATATACAAAAATATGGAGAACTAAGAAAGACAAAATCAAGGACCTAGTCTTTCATGAAGATGTCTCCTTTTTTGTTGCATTTCATGTCCTTCTTTACAAAATGTAATTTTTACATTTAAATATAACTATCTACAGAAATGTGTGCAAATGATAAGCATGCAGCTCAGAAAATTTTAATGAAAGGAAATCTTGCATGTAATTGCCACACTCCTCCAGATATAGAACATTATCAGCTCTCCAGAAGCTCTTCAAAGGTAACTACAAAGGTGACTTCTATTACCTTAGATTTTACTCTTTCTGACTTAATATAATTGATCAGTATAAACTCCTTTTCCCTCAGGTTATTGCATTTCAAATTGCATTGTGACATTAATTAGTATTAATACATATGAGAGCTGTTTGTTCATTCTCATTGCTGAATAGCGTTGCACTTTATCTTTTCCTCTACAAATTATCTTTTCTGTCATTGATGAAAACTTGTACTTTATCCAGTTTGGCTTATTAAATGAGTAGTGCTACTAATGAAATGTTGGTGTTTGTTCATATAGAAGGACCATATTTGTATGTATTTCTGTTTCAGAGTCACAGACACATTCAGACTTAATCTACACTACCAAACTCTCCCAAAGAAGTTATCCCAGCAAACATGATTGCCCTCAGTGTATGAAAGTTCTGGATGCTCCAGTTCTCACCAGCACTTGATATACTTCATATCACTCTTTTTTTTTAAACTATAGTTTATTATGTTGTTACAGTTGTCCCACTTTCCCCCCCTTCTCGACCCCCACCCCCTTACCCCCCTTTCCCCTCCCTTTAGTTTTGTCCATAGGTCATACACATAAGTCCTTCTGTTCCTGCACTTCCTATACTATTCTAACCTCCCCCTGTCTGTTGTCTACCTCCCATTTATGCTACTTATTCTGTGCCCCATTCCCACCCTCTCCCCCTACCACTCCCCTGTTGATATTCCTCCAAACTTCATATAACTCCCTTTAACATTTCATACAATAAAGACTGGGTGGTGATGAACTTCTTGAACTTGACCTTATCTGAGAAGCACTTAATCTGCCCTTCCATTCTAAATGAAATCTTTGCTGGATAGAGTATTCTTGGATGTAGGTCCTTGCCTTGCATGACTTGGAACACCTCTGTTCAGGCCCTTCTTGCCTGTAAGGTCCCCTTTGAGAAATCAGCTGACAGTCTTATGGGGATTCCTTTTTAGGAAACTGTCCCCTTCTCTCTTGCTGCTTCTAAGATTCTCTCCTTATTTTTAATCTTGGGTAATGTTATTATGATGTGTCTTGGTGTGTTCCTCTTTGGTTCCAACTTCTTTGGGACTCTCTGAGCTTCCTGGACTTCCTGAAAATCTATTTCCTTCGCCAGCTTCGGGAAATTCTCCATCATTATGTGTTCAAATAAGTTTTCAATTCCTCGGATTTCTTCTTCTCCTTCTGGCAGCCCTATGATCCTTATGTTGGACCATTTACAGATGTCCTGGAGGTTTCTGAGCCCCTCCTCCATTTTTTGAATTCTTGTTTCTTCATTCTTTTCTGGTTGGATGCTTTTTTCTTTCTGCTGGTCCACTCTGTTGATTTGAGTCCCAGTTTCATTCTTATCTCTATTGGTTCCCTGCAGATCTCTCCTCATTTGTTCCAGCAATTTCGATAATTTTTTGTCGAATTCTGAAAGCATCCTTATTACAAGGGTTTTAAACTGTGCATCTGATAGGTTGGCTATCTCTTGGTTGGTTAGCTCTGGAGCTTTAATCTGTTCCTTTCTTTGGGCCATTTTTTTTTTCCCCTCGGTGAGCCTGTTATTGTAAGGAGGGCAGAGTCTTGGAGATCCCCTTTGCTGGGAAGCTCTGGGTAGTTGGGCTGTGACGTAGCCTGTGGGGGCGGGACCTGAGAGCACAATGGTGCCTGCTCCACTCTCTGCACCCACACTGCCTCCTGCAAGCAATTTGAGCCCCTCTGCGCCAGCTCCGGGGGTCGCTCTGGGTCGGTGGACAGGCTGCACAGCTCCAATCCCCCGCGGGTCTCCCCAGCAAACTCTCCTGTGAGGCCGGGAGTTCCTCCCGTCGTGGACTCCACCCCCACAGGTGCTCTCAATCTGTGCCAATGGGTTGCGCCCTGCTTTCTCTCCCGGTCCTGCCCGGTCCACCAGTCTCGGCCCGCTGGGTCCGGATGAGCTTCGGTTAGGCACCCCTGTCTCTCGGTGTGCTGCAGCCCCGTGGGAACCGCTTCATATCACTCTTGAATGTCTCCATTTATAAAATATTTCATGAGACTTTGCCTCATGAAATATTTTTAAAAGATTTTATTTATTTATTTTTAGAGGGGAAGGGAAGGAGAAAGAGAGGCAGAGAAACATCAATATGTGGTTGCCTCTCAGGCACCCCCTATTGGGAACCTGGCCCATAACCTAGGCATGTTCCCTGACTGGGAATCGAACCAGTGACCCCTTGCTTCACGATACTACACTCAATCCACTAAGCTACACCAGCCAGGGATGAAATATTTTATCTTAACTTGAAAAAAAAAGTCATCTCTTCTAGTTGTTTATAGCACAGATGCTAATTTCTCAGAACATAATCATAATTTAAACAAGGCCTATTATGACCTATAAGGTTGTTGATTATTTTTAAGAAATCCTTTAAAATCAACTCCTTCTCATTTAAGCATCTTAATTGGTTACATTATGCTTTACACTCAGATTGAAAAAAAAAATTATAATCTCAAATTATTTGAAACACAGAGAAATATAATTTCTAAGGCTCCAGAATTATTTAACTGAACCTGAAGTTAAAATGACAAGCACACCAGTGAATGATAAAAACTAGCTGCTAGTCCTCTTAATATGCAAGTCATTTAGTGAGAAATCAAAATGTGGAAAATATAATGCTCTTACAGACATTTCTTGTTGAATTAATGCCCAGGTGAGTTCTTCAGAAATAGTGCCGTTGTATCGTAGCAAAAACAAGAAGCAGTAAAGCATCATACCTATTAGGATCCAATTTGCCACAGCAGCAGTCAAGTGCTTCAATTTCTCCCAATGGTGACGGGAAAGGAAAAGTCAGGATAGAAAAATTTAAATTAAATTTATAGTGCAGTGCACATTTGGAATTCAATATTGACAGCTCTAATTACACCTCCCTTACCATCACAAGTTCATTAAATGAGAGTAAAAGATTAGAACTACTCTACATATTTATGCATATTTATTTGTTAAGTTTCTTATCCTGCTGCAAGTGTCATCTTCTTCCTCCAATTGAAGGCATTTGTGATAGAGATGTTTGAGATTTTGGAAGGAGAGAATGTATTATTTCTTTAAAATATGCAGAAACATACAGACACTCAAACACATAATTAGAAAGCCATGTTACATTTAGATATACTATTTGAAATATGATTAGTATAAAATGTCAAATTCAGTATATCGATCAATGACTACTTAAATTTCTAAGAGCTCTTCAGTATATTTACACAACATTAACCTCATAGGTCCTAAACATGTCTAAATCATAATTGATGGTAAAATTATTAATTACACAAAATCACATTTTGTCATCTTGCTTTTCTCATGAATGGAATAAATCTATCACCACTTCTACCAACAACACTTCAGACTCAAAATCAGCATATTTCTTCTGGTAATACCATCAGCCCTCCATAGTGTGGGTTCTGCCTCTATGGATTGATCTGACCAATTGCAGATCAAAAATATTTTTAAAAGGTACACTGCTGGCATGTACTGTGTAGTTAGGTCTACAATGGTTGCCTCTGTACTGAATATGCACAGAAAATTTTTCTTGTCGTTATTCTGTAAAACAGTATGCGGGGGGGGACACAAAAACTGGAATTTATTTATAAAAATTGTGTATTAATTCTAACATGCTTAAGCTTCAGTCACCTTCAAAGTACTCTCCATTTGATGCAATACACCTATCCAAACATTTTTTCCACTGCTCAAAAGTTTTCAAACTCATTAATTTTAATGCTTTTTAGTGCTTCTGCTGTTTGTTTGTTTTTAACTTCTTCTGCATTAGCAAAGTGTTTCCATTTGAGAACTTTTTTTGATCCAGGGAAACAAAAAAAAATTCACTCAGAGTGAGATTGGGTGAATAAAGAGGGTCGGGTACAAGGATCATGCCGGTTTTTTTTTGGTCAAAAACTCTGAACACTCAGCAGTTGCATGGGCAATTGCATTTGTAAATCAACCATTTTGAGATGGGAAAATGCATTGAAAGAGTTTAAAAAAAAATCACTGAAACTGAACACAACCTCTCACAAAAACACCAGATGGTACACTGATACAGATGGGTTCCCAGAATATTCACCTAGCAAGGGAAGCCTGTACTTCAAGGGGCTCACCCTCCAGAAGATAATTCCAGTTTTTTAGAGTCCCCCCCTTTTACAGTATAACTATTTACAAAGCATTTCCACTGTATTAAATATTAAAATTAAACTAGAGATGATTTAAAGTATTTGAGAGAATGTGTGTGGGTCCTACACAAATACTATGCCATTTTATATAAAACACTTGAGCATCCACTGTTTTTGGTATCTCTTGGGGTTGGAGAGACAGTCCTGGAACCAATTCCCTGCAGATATCTAGGGCCAACTGTGTTTATCTGTAAATCACAACAAGCTTTCTGCTTAATATGAAGCATCCTGGCAAGCTAATTTCAAAGTAAAAGGCAGATTCTACTTATCCTGACCACAAATATGGGTTTGAAAACATTAGACAACTTTTAAAATAACAAAAATAACAAAGAACTTGTTTTCTCCTTAGCACTTAACTGTGTCTCATTTGTCAGGCATAAAGTAATAAAGGGGTATCTGAAATTGCATCATGCATCCACAGAAGAATTCTGGATTTTAAGTTAGGAAGAATATTCAACATAGCAAATATGTTGCCAAGTTCTGTGGTTTATTTCTTTAAAAAATGTATATGGCAAATATCTTTTTTCTCATGGAATGGGCCCACTTAAACAATTTGATATTTAAGTCACTCAGGGAAAGTAACTCAGTTAAGTCTTACACATGGCTAGTACAGAGTAATTTATAGCTCCTTGGTATCCTCAGAGGATACATTCATTCCCCTCCATATTTAATAGAAAACCAAGGGAATAACTTAGCCTTACAGGAAATTGACCATTTCTATATGAACTAGAAAACTGTCCAAATTTTCCTGTCTTAATTTTTCACTCTAAATTGAAGCACAGTTTAATGGTGGAAGGATGTTTGTACAAGTGTTACATCCGCACACATACACACACATGTTTATGTGGAGTAGATGGTAACAAGAAACTAGATTTTTCTTCTTTTTTATTTTTAAATTTTATTTATGGAAACACAATAATCTCCAGTGATTTATACACTGTCCCCTTTTCAAAGTTGTTTTGCTTTTACTAATGACATAAGGATATAGAAAATCTCCACAAACTTCTAAAATCGAAGAACCTTCTATAAGAGTTTCTACAATGGCTTTGTAAGTAATATGAATCATTATTTCTGGTGGCTAAAGATATGAAAACTTCTAATAGCATTTGCTTATGATAGTCATGGCCATCTCTTCCTGGCTACACAGTACAGTTTCACTATGAAATTAGATCTATCAATATGGTAGCATAGTTGCTACTAAAATCCTCAGTAGAGGATTAGAAGATCTGGGTCTCAGCATGATACTTTTAACCAACCAAGCTTTTGGTCTTTGATCTTTTGCTTCTTCAACTTTCAATAAGTTGAAGATTTTATATGAGACTGTTTATTTCTAGCTCTAGGATTCTTGGAATGCATGCCAGAACTTTGTGCAATATCATGTAAAGGGTATAGAGGAAGCAGAGTCTGCAATCTCTGTCCTGAGGGAGCTAAAAATTCATTTTTAGTACAATAACTATTTATTATCTCCCTGCCAGACACAGTACTAGGTGGCAGATTGGAAGCAGTGCAAAACATAGATCCAGTCTCTGCCCACAGGGGCTTATGGGAAAGATATATGATTGCATTCTTAGTTATGACCAATTTGGATTAGTTTTGTGATAAACTGCATAGAGCTTTGGGAACACATATTTTAGGAGGCCTAAGTGGTGTAGAAGGTAGGAGAAACCTTCTAGAAGTTGTAACATCTTGACTGAAACCTAAGTACTGAACAGGCGTTAGCCATGCCAAGAGAAGGAAAAACCATTCCAAACAGAAGAGAAGCATTCGGACAAATACCAGATAGTAAGAAAGAACATCGATTATTTGAGAAAATAAGGTTAGCAGAATGGTGCAAAGAGTCTGACATGAAAAGAGACAAAAATAATGTTTTCAAAACAGCAGTGAAAAATCTAAGGTGGCATATTCTAGGTACAAATTTGGTCAGTTCAAGTCCAAATACTAGGGAAGAGTTGGATGTAATTTTTTCATAGGGAAGCTCACCATACTCGGGAGAGGAGGCATGGCTTTTGATGAGCATAGAAAAAAAATGAGTTAAAAAGAAATCAGGGGAATATTTCAGAAAATAAATCTTAAACAAAATACAGAGGGGCGAAATATTTTATTTGCAATATTCTCTGTATTATAAAAGAATCAAAGAGTAATTTGACTGACTTTTTAGTATCAATTTATCACAAAAAATATCAGATCATCAGATGTAGTTTCAACGTTTTAAGAAAATAAAATATTTGTGGATATTTATTAGGATGATCTTGAATGAGTAAAGAACTTACTTTTCCACAATTTTCTCAAAATTCACAATGGTTATTTTCCTGATTTGTTCTAAAGATTGCCACATCACCTACAATTTCCTTTTGTCTGCATCAGATATAATTTATTATCAAACATAATATCATAACAGATGTTATATACTCTAGAATAGTGTAAACAATTATCATTGAGAAAGATGGGTACTGGAACAAATGTTTTTATTTATCTTTGAGGACCCATGTATCATTTTTTCAGTTTTCTCTCTATTACCTATGAGGTACATGAAACACATTATTTCTGTAGAGCATGGACAAACTTCTGAAAATCCAAAACTTTGGGACACAGTATTCCAATAGGTTAAAAATAACATAATTCTAACAAATATATATTACTAATATATTTGTGGAAATAGTAAAAATTCCAATTTCTGGTTTCCAATTGTGTATATATTGCATTTAAATCTACATGTTAAAATGCTGCTTATAGAAAGAATGTGTTATTTGATTCATGTAAAACCAAAGATTTATTCATTCTCTTCTATGTGCCAGAGTTTGCCACTGTCATTATCCACACCACCTCGATGGATAGCATTATCATCATCACATTATACGTGAAAAAGCTTCATTCAGAGATGGGAAAATGAGTCAAGGTCATGGTGTTGAAAATGTGGCAGAGGTGAAGCCCAAAATTAAATCTGACTTGAAATATCATGCTCTATCCTATAGACATTTAAGAAGTTGTTGAGGAATTCTTTTGTTTGGGGAATATCAATTATTAAATATAGATGAATATATGATTTTATAAATTATGAGAATTGTAGTTGGAGACAATTAACAGATATTACCTGAAGGTGTTTAGACATCTATTTTTTTAGTATCCTTTTACCTGTATTTTCTTGTTGACCTCCAAGTAAACAAACACTGAGTCAGAGAAATTTGTCTTCACTGCTTTATGGAAAAAAGGGACAGAAGAATACAGAAAAATAGGACATCAATTCTTTTGATTTTTAAGATTTTTAGAAATTTCATAGCATATGTAATGATTTTGAAAATAAAGGTATTTTGAGTTCCACCAGCAAGCTGGAAATGAGTAGGTTACATTTCCTATAGAAAGAAAAAAATAGTAGTTGATATAGAACTAAAGCTTCTATATAAAATATGGTTTTAAGTTGTTGAGAAATCTTGACTTACTACAAATGTTTTAAATTTGAAAGAAATCATTGTTTCTTTTTTGGCAAGGGTAAGGAGGCAGTCCATTTGCAATGGTAGGGCTGGACAGATATAGAAAAAGAATGCAAAAGGAATGTGTATAAGGCCACTGGTTAAAGGTGAGCTATGGGTGATATGTTTTTTCACTGATACAATGATAAGTATATCAGAAAAATTTGAATTGGAAAAGAGAGAAATTAATTAAGTTCATATTGAATGTCTCAATATTTTATTTTATTTTTTAATTAAAGTTGACATTTGATATTACACTAAGTTTCAGATGTACAATATAATGGCTAGATATACATTAGGAAATTACCCTCCCATAAATCTAGTACCCACCTGGCACCATACATACTTATTATAATACTATTATCTATATTCCCTATACATCCCCTTTACTATTTTGTAACTATCAATTTGTACTTCATAATCTCTTCACCATTTTTCACCCAATATCTTAACCTGTCCTCCATCTAGCAACCATAAATTTACTCTCTGGATCTATGAGTTTGTATTTTGTTTGTTCATTTATTTGTTGTTTAGATTCCACATATGAGTGAAAATCACATAGTATTTGTCTCTTTCTATCTGACTTATTTCACTTAGCATAATATCCTCTGGGTTCATCCAGGTTGCCACAAATGTTAAGATTTCATTCTTTTTTATGATAAATAGCCTCAATATTTTAATTAATGAAGCCATAGTGATCTACTGAGAGGGAGAGGTGTATGTAAAAGTATGGGTTTAAGAAGGATTATATATATATATATATATATATATATATATATATATATATATATATATATATACACATACATATTTTTAGGCATTTGGCAAATTTTGAATACCAAATTGTTAAGCAATATTCAAAGACTGTCAGAAATTAGAAGCACACATTAATGTAGGCACAGGGTTACATTTCCAGTTTCCTGTGATGCTCTTTGAGAAAAATGTTGGGACAGAAGACAAGGATTTTGATGTTTACCTAGGACTGTAGAGAGAGACAATAAACTCCAATGGGAAGCATCAAGATCAGGAATTGGAATTTAGATTAGAGTGCATACTATGTGCCAGGATGTGAGGCTTGCATGTTGTCCCAGAGGACACAAATGCTCTGACAGCACAAAGATCTTTGGAAAGAATTCCACTTAAAATGCCATAAAGATCACGGGTGAAACAAAAGGGGTAGTGTTGTACAGGGTAAGTAGTTGATAGAATTAGAGAAAACAATGTAAAAGTTTGTGGTAAGTAATAAATGATAGCTCCTGGAAGACAGCAGAGGGGAAAACCAAGAGGACCTTGAGTATGGAGGTGACACCTAACACGTAACACCAAAGGCCCGATCCAAGAAATAAGGCTGAGATTAGGAAGGGCATCAATGGAAGAATTAGGAAAGATTATCAAAAGCAAAGATGTGTCACTATAGACCAAGGTTTTGCTCATCCACACCCTCATATTCCCAATTACTATGTACAAATGTGAAAGTTGGGTGGTAAAGAAGGTGGGTAGAAGAAAAATTGGTTCCTTTAAAGTATGGTATTTGGAGGAAAGCTCTACTGATACCCTGACCACCAGAAAGAGCAACAATGTGTCCTAGAGCAAATTAAGCCTGAAACATCACAGGAGGCAAACTATAAAACTAACACTATCCTACTTCATACACATCATAAGAATGCAGAATTATTTGGAAAATACAATAATGCTGGGAAAAAATAGAACCTGAATGAGAGTATAAAGGAAGCCATAGGCATGAGTCTACAGGAGCTGAGCAGGGCTACTAAGGGCAAGACATTGAGGACATAGCTCATTCACAGTGTTGCCAGTAGTGAGAGCCTACACATAACACACACAAGCTTCACTAGAGTTAAAAAAACTTCTATTCTGCAGAACACATCAAGAAAATGAAAAAACAAAAAACAAGCTAAATATTGAGAGAATATTTTGCAAAACACACATCTGATAAAGGACTGGTATCAAAAAGGTACAAAAAACTCTTAAGATTCAACAATAAGGAAACAAACAATGCAATTACAAAATGTCCAAAGACTTTAACAGAGACCTCACCAAAGATGATACACGGGTGGCATATAGCACTTGCTGGTACAGCTAATTAGGAAAACAGTTTAGTGTTTCTTACAAAACTAAACATCACCTTATCATATTATTCTGCAATCACACTCCTTGGTATTTACCAAAAGGAGTCAAGAATTTATGTCCATACAAAAACCTACACACAGATGTTTATAGCAGCTTTATTCATAATTGCTAAAACTTGGAAGGAATCTAGATTCCCTTTGGTGGGTGAATGGATAAATGAACTGTGGTACAACCAGACAATTGAATATTATTCAGCACTGAAAAGGAACAAGCCTTGAAAAGACATGGAGGACATTTAAATACAAGTTACTCTGTGGAAAAAAAATCTAAAAATGCTACATACTATATGATTCTAAGAATATGACATTCTGGAAAAGGCAAACTATAAAGGCTATAAAAAGCTTAGTGGCAGTGAAAACACTCTATATGACACTATAATGATGGGTACATGCCATTACACATGTATCCAAATGCATAGAATATAAAACACCAAGAGTAAACAAGCACATAAGCGATAAACTTTGGGAGATTACGGTGTGTCACTGTAGGCTCTTCAATGGCAACAAAAGCACCGCTGTGGTGGGAGATGCAGCCCTGGGGGAGGCTGTGCCTGTGTGAGGAGGAGTTACATGGGGATCTCTACACCTTCCTCTCAATTTTGCTGTGAAACTAAAACTGCTCTATAAAAATATGGTCTTTTTTTAATGATAGATTTTTATCGAGATTTTAAAATTAAAACTTCTCTACAAAAAGCTATATTTAATTATTTTGAGTTGTAGAACTCGATCCTGGTAGACTGCAAGTTTTAGAAACTTGATAATTTTTGAAAATATATTTCAGTGTTTTTATACTATTTTTAAATGAAATTACTTACTAATTAGTAATGCAGTGTCAAATGTGTTATTTTAGTTCCCTGGAGTGATCAATTTACATACTGTCAGTCTACTAAAAAAATATATATGTACACGATACATACATACCATGTGCAGTTTTCTATTCATTCATTAAATACATATTGACACATTTTACTCTGCCCGGTATTAAAGGATTTGAGGAATAATTTGAGTCTGTCCTCATCTTCACAAAAAGAATTATAAATCTAGAATGAAAGGCAAAGTGTATAAACAGGGTGCCGCTGTTAATCATATGTAACATTTTAATTTAGGTTCACTATTTCTCAGTATTTGTGACAAATGAGTGTACATCATGCCTAATCAACTATTATCATCCTTTTAATTAGATTTTTTCATTGTTTGGTACTAATACAAAATATATTTCCTATAAACAGAAAATATTTGGCTTCATTATGATTAGTTAGAGGATTACTGATGAAATAGATTACTTTGGGAAGTAATAACTTCTGTGTAATGCCATTTATTTCACATGTTCCCCTGTACCAGGAGTTCTCCATCTTAGAAAGTGGCAGCAGCATCTGA